>CM060330.1:51644359-51686859 GCA_030674155.1 Stramonita haemastoma
CTCTTAAACTACCACAAAAATTGGCTACCTTAAAGTGCAACATTCCATTCTGGCTCCTCCAGTGACAGCAAAAGGATCAAAACCCACACAGATGGAAAATGATCATCCGGATTTCTATCGATCGTAAAGCAGAGCTCGTTAACCTTACTGCTAACTGCTTTTTCAAGAAGCTGGTATTCCCAATTAATTGTTCGGAAGAAATCGAGTTCCAAGGCCGTTCGTCTCTCTACCACTTCTCTCATTCAGAGAGAAACTATGGGGCTGTTTGTTTGTTTGATTGTTGGGGGTGTTAGTATGTTTGTGTGTGTGCGTGTGTGCGTGTGTTGTGTGTGTGTGTGTGTGTGTGGTGTGTGTGTGTGTGTGTGTGTGTGTGTGTGTGTGTGTGTGTGTGTGTGTGTTTGTGTATGTGTATGTGTGTGTAAAAATATGTGCGTGTTTGTGTGTGTATGTGTGTATACGTGTGTATGTGTGTGTTTATGTGTATATATATACATATGTATATATATTATATATATATGTGTGTGTGTATGTGTGTGTGTGTATGTGTGTGTGTGTGTGTGTGTGTGTGTGTGTGTGTGTGTGTGTGTGTGTGTGTGTGTGTGTGTGTGTGTGCGCCCTTGCGTGTGTGTGTTTGAATGTGTGTGTGTGTGTTTGTGCTTGTGAGTGTTTGTGTGTGTGAGTGTGTCTGTGTGCGTATGAATGTATGTGTATGCGTGTGTATGTGCATGTGTGCGTGCGTGCGTGCGTGCGTGCGTGTGTTCGTGCGTGCGTGAGTGTGTGTGTGTGTGTGTGTGGTGTGTGTGTGTGTGTGTTTATGATCGTTAATGAGGGCATGTGCAACCGTGCTTGTCTGAGTATGCAAGTTTTTCAAGCCCATGCATTTTTTTTTTTACCCACCCGGTGGGATAACTGTAAACGTGTTTCACCCTTCTGTATCTCCCCAAGTCTCTCTATCTGTCTGTTTCTTTGTTTGTCTGCCTGCCTGCCTGCCTTTCTGTCTGTCTGTCTGTTTGTCTTCCTGTCTGTCTGTCTGCCTCTCTCTCTCTGTGTCTCTCTCTGTGTCTCTCTCTGTGTCTCTCTCTGTGTCTCTGTCTCTGTCTCTCTCTCTCTCTCACTCACTGTATCCTTTTCTCTCTCTCTCTTTGTGTATGTCTGTATGTCTGTCTGTCTATCTAGCTGTCTGTCTGTCTGTAAATATAAACATATTTAGTTTTTTCGACCACCCCCTCTGTCTGTCTGTCTGTCTGTCTCTGTCTCTCTCTGTCTCTCTGTCTCTCTGTCTCTGTCTCTGTCTCTTCTCTCTCTCTCTCTCTCTCTCTCCTCTCTCTCTCTCCTCTCTCTCTCCTCTCTCTCTCTCTCTCTCTCTCTCTCTCTCTCCCCCCCTCCCTCCCTCCCTCTCCCCCCTCTCTCTGTCACTCTGTCTCTAATGTGAAAACCGCACATGACACCTTGCCAAAACAAACGAAGCAGACAAGGCTACAAGAAAAGATTCTGAAAAAAGCCAAAAAATAAAAAAACAGCAAAAATGCACATGTATAGGCAACTGATTGTTCCAAAAATAAACATACACTGGCACCATTTATCCTTCAGCAATTGGGTTACCGAATCTGGACAAAAAAGCTTTGTGAATTTCGATTAGGCACAGACAAAGACACACTGTGTTTGAGCATCTTTGTTTTATTTTGTTGGTTACGTCACGGTTTTTTTTTCACAAAGAAGTATTCCATCTTCATGTATAAACAACTAGAAAATAATACTGTTCGTTCTTTCACTGCATTTCAGTTGCAATGTTCCATCCAGGCTTTTGGATATTTCTTTATGTTGTGAGCGCTTTCTTCTTCTTCTTCTTGTTCTTCGTCTTTACTTCTTTGTGTAGTATGAGCGAAAACGCGTTGCGCTATAGTCAGAACCAGCACATCCGACTTCGGCATGGGAAATATTTTTCTATATTTCAAGTCATTCTTGAAAAAGGCAAGAGAATGAACCAAGAAGATCGGGAGTAGATTAGAAGGAAATGACAGGAAAAAAAGGAGCAAGGTTCAAACAAAGAGAGGGATAGAAAACTGAGAATTCCTAGCACAGAAGTTCCCCAAAAGTGGGGATGGTCTTTATACTGACAGGCCCTCGGCAAACCCACGGGGGTATATAATCATATGAAAGCTAGGCATGAAAGAAACTATTTAAACGAGAAGATTGAGAAGTGACTTCCTAGATCTAGAATTATAGCTCTACACGTATTCTATTTGTGTCTCGCCGAAATTATCTTCTTTCTTTCTTGATCTGTTTCTGGTCCAGTGATCTGGAACGATCTCCCTCTCTCCCTTCGTAAAAAGCCTACTTATGACACATTTAAATCCAGCCTCAAGACACACTTGTTTCAAAGCTAAAACTTTCCTATCCTGTTTCATCTTCTGCCCCTGCTCTCAACAGCCGAACTATCCACCACCCTGCCAAAGTGTTTAACCTCTATGTGTGTGTGTGTGTGTGTGTGTGTGTGTGTGTGTGTGTGTGTGTGTGTGTGTGTGTGTGTGTGTGTGTTGTGTGTGTGTGTGTGTGTGTGTGTGTGTGTTAGTGTGTGTGTGTGTGTGTGTGTATTGACTTTGTTAAAAATCTAAATTGTTGTTGGCTGCATGTGCAAGAATTGGTTGAATGCAAGCGCTTTGATTTGTTTTTGCAAGATATAGCGCTATATAAATTCCATTTATTATTATTATTATTATTATTTAAAAGTTTCACAAGCTTGTTCTTATTAACAATTTCACCGCCTGTAGGCCCTATATCTAGTTGTTTGTTTCTCTCTGTAACTGTTTCTCTGCCTGCCTGTATGTATATTTGTGTTTTGGGCTTTATAAAATGTGTGCACACGCGCGTGTGCGTTTCTGTATTCCATCCTATGTATATGAATGCATGCATGTGTTCACAATTTAGCATTTCTTGTCGGACTTCCAACACTGGATAACTTAAAGTGGGTTGATATGTTCCAGTCCTCGTGTCAATGAGATTTTCCTTCCTTCCTTTTATGCTGCCTAATTTGAGTTATGTATTACAAGAAGACGAGTGTCTAACTGGTTTTATTAGATAGGTCATTCACCTCTTTCCTGGTCTTTTTCAGGGGGAAGTGGAGGGGGGGGGGGATTATAAGGTGTGTGTGTATGTGTGTGCGTGCTTGCGTGCGCGTGTGTGTCTGTGTGTTTGTGTGCGCGCGTGCGAGTGTGAGTGTGTGTGTGTGTCTGTCGGTGCGTGCGTGCGTGTGTGTATGTGTGCGTGCGTGCGTGTGTGTATGTGTCTGTGTGTGTGTCCGTATGTGTGTCTGTGTGTGTCTGTATGTGTGTGTGTGTCTGTGTCTGTGTCTGTGTGTCTGTGTCTATACGTGTATGAATTTTCTCCACTTGGCATATACGCCAAGTACAGTAGATATTCACCACAGGTCGATTGCTGTTGCTCCGTGACTTGATAATTTCAGGTATTCTTGTAATATTTCCGTTATTCAGCAGGTAAAACAATAGAATCTACAATATTATCTAAAAACTGGTCGTGATTAGTAGTTGAACACTAGCACTCTATCCCAAAGCGTAGCCACTTTGTATTTTGATAATCAGAACCTTTAGATAAATGCACTGACACAATATTTAGAGTCAGATGTTCATTTCATTTTACTCTTGACTGCACAGGCATTGATACTTTCGATCTCTTTGGAAAAGAAAAGGGGCAGTACCATAGTATAACTAAGTTTTCTTGAATATTTATTGCAGTATTTATCTATTCCTTTTTTTCCCTCCACCTAGTATGTGGGTGGATAATAGTATCTAGGTATTTTCGGAAGTTTATCTTTATTCCAATGTAACGGTTGCAAAACCAACACCTGAAAATATTTTGATGAGATGTGTCGTAATAAGAAAAGACAGATTTGTTTAAATCGATCGACAATTCCACGCCATGATATCAATACTAGAATGCTTTTTCATCTTGCTAATAATTTTAAGATTGACATAAAGCAAGATGATGAAAACCTAATCAAAGAATGGAAGAAAAAGCACACGAAGAATCGCGTGAAAGCAAATAAACTGGGGGTAGATTCATACGGCCAGTCACTTCTATCGTAGAAAACACAACAGACAAGGATTTTGCACTGATTGCAAGTCCTGCTGATGCTACAAAGAAAGCCTCATGTCATCATCTGTGTATGCGTGTCTGTGAGTATATATGTGTGTTTATGTAGGTGCGCATGTGTGTGTCTGTGTAAGTTAATGTGCGTGCGCACTCACGCGTGTGTGCTTTCTTAATTTTAACGTCTCTTCACTCGTAGTGATATTACACGAAACACGCGCGCGCGCGCGCGCGCGTGTGTGTGTGTGCGCGCGCGCGCACGTGTGAGTGTATTTGTGTGCTAGTCTGAGTGTGTTTGTGACTCTGTGTATGTATGTGCGTGCATGCGTGTGTGCCTATGTACGCAGAGGTGTGTGTGTGTCTGTGTGTCTGTGTGTTTGTGCCCGCCCGTGCGCGCGCACGTATGTGTCTATGTACTTGCAATCACCTGTGCACACATCTCAGTGTCTCTAAGCTTCCAAATACCTGCAGGTTGTGCAGGAGGTTCCACATTCCATGTGGGTGTGTGTTTGTGGACTTCTCCCCTGACCACCCACAGTGCAGATCAATCTCTAAAGCACACACCAGTGCGTGCCAAGGCAAACACAGTTGACATGGTGTAGCAAAACAGCTGATTTCTTCTTCTTCTTCTTCTTTTAATTCTTCTTCTTCTTCTTCTTTGAATTCTTCTTCTTCTTTAAATTCTTCTTCTTCTTCTTTTTCTTCTTCTTTAAATTCTTCTTCTTCTTTAAATTCTTCTTCTTCTTCTTTAAATTCTTCTTCTTCTTCTTGAAGTTCTCCTTCTTCTTCTTCTTTAAATTCTTCTTCTTCTTCTTCTTCTTCTTCTTCCTCTTCTTCTTCTTCTTCTTCTTCTTCTTCTTCTTCTTCTTCTTCTTCTTCTTCTTCTTCTTCTTCGCCATTCTTCTTCTTCGCCATTCTTCTTCTTCTTTGAATTCTTCTTTTAATTCTCTACATTCTCCTTTAGTTATTGGTTCTTCTCTGAATTTTTCTTCTTTGCTTTCCTCTTCTTTGCATTCTTGTTTTTCTTTTAATTTTTCTTCTTCTTCAACTCATCTTCTTCTTTCAATTCTTCCTATTCAAAAGAGAGAGAGAGACAAGAAGAGAAGAACACCCCATTAAAGTCATCAACATGAACAAAACCACATCCATTACTTCCTTTTCTGGGGGAGGGAGTGAGGGGGTGAGTTACTAAGAGCACAGCCCTTTATTATTCCTACACACGCTTGGTGAGCATCCTGTGATCTGATAAATGATGCTTTTAACCTCAGCATCTGCGAATTTAAGACAACAGGGAGGACTTCAACTGTTTTTGTGCAACTGCCTTTGTTATGGACTGTAGGGGACATGGGTTAGAAGGTGGAAACGACTACTATGCGTGATAATGGAACAGAGAGAATGTTATATGCCACTTTTTTTAACACACTGTAACCTTAGGATGCTCTTATTTTCGTTTTCTTTTTTTTTTTTTGTTCTGCTGCTTTTTCGTTTTCTTGTTCTTGCTGTCCTTGTTGTTGTTAATGTTGCTCTTCTTCTTCCTCTTCTGTTTCCTGTTGTTTTTGCTGGTATCGTTGTTGTTCTTATTCTTGTTCTTGTTTGTTTCCTTCTTCTTTCCATTTTTCTTTTTCTTTGAAGTATACTTCATTGAAATCTGCTTCTTTTTTTAAATTCTGTGGGTTTTTTCTCATTATCATTCTTCTTCATCTTCTTTGAAATGTTTGCATCTTTTAGTTTGTTTTTTTGCATTCTTTTTCTCCTTCACATTTCTCTCCCTTATCTTTTATATTTTTTGACAATTTCCCTTTTACACTTCTCCTCTTTTTTCTTCTCCTGTTTATTCTTCTTTCTCTCTTCTCTCCTTTCTTTTCTCTTCTCTTCTCTGCATTCTCATACCAGGTGAGGCTGCGTAACATCTGGTCTTCTCCTGTGTTTGTAACTCTGCAGGAGTTCAGCGGCTAGCCTAAGCTGACGCATTAACACTTCAGAGCTACCCTTTTTTGCTGGACAGGATAATAATATTATTTATTCTCCACCGTGTGTTAGTTACAGCAAAGGGAAACGAACGTGGCATACCAGGCAGAAGGAGATGAAAGATGCAGCATCACTTAAGCATGAAGGCTAATAAGGAGGCAAACACCTGCACCAAGTAGATGTCATTGGCTTATTGCAGCTCAATTGCAGTCACGGCTATAGCGGGAAAAACTCTGGTCTTAATTGCTGTATGTCTAGACAGGTGTGTTTACGTAGATTTGTTCAGTTTGTTTGTTTGTATGGGGTTTTTGTTCTCGTTTCGGTATATTTTTGTTTTTTTATAGTTTGTTTATACTTTGCCGCCCTCAATATGCTGGCTCCCTAGAGAAGCTGAGGTCTCTGATGCCTCGCTCCCCTTATGACCTCAAAGGTTATGGGACACCTTTACCTTTGATTTATAGTTTGCACAGATTTTCTTCTTTTTGGGGCTTTTTCTGCTGCTTCTTCTTGTACGATATTTCATATGTATTGTTTCCCTGTTAATTTATTCGAATGACATAACATTCACTTTTTACCCAGTATGATCTGTTCCACGCTATGAACTAGGAATCTCTAAAAGCTATCAATTGTTTAGGGGGCTACTACTACCCTGCAGAAGGTGTAATTTTGTTCCATATTTTACACAGTCACTCACGAGCACAAGAGAATAACTGTAGTGGACTACAAAGTAGAGCATTGAAATTTTGAACAAGAAAATTCAGTTTTAATTCATGTTATGGTCTTGCATAGTGAAATGGTTTTAATGCACTGCTGATTTTGGTCTTATCATACTTTGGAACCTTTGATTTTGTTTAATTTCAATTTGATATTAACCAATTTTCATTGAAGTATTGACTGCTGGACTAGCCTAGTTTTGATCTACTTCATAAACTCAAACAGGTACCAAATCCTGTTGCTTTTGATAAATCCGCACGTATTTGTTTTCAGAAAGTACCCACATATAAATTGGGATTTTTGTGTCTGAAGTCAAGGCGCATGCGCGTGTTTGCGCGCATGTGTATATGTGTTTGTGGTCGTGTGTGTGACAGGTGTATTTGTGCGTACACATGCGCGCGTGTGTGTGTTTGCACGCACTGTGTGTGCGTGTGCATGTGCGCGTGTGTGTGTATGATCTTTTTGTGTGTGTGTGTGTGTGTGTGTGGTCGCGCGTGTGTGTGTGTGTGTGTGGTCGTGTGTGTGTGTGTGGTCGCATCTAAACATACTTAATGCTTATTCCAGTCTGTCTATCAGGTATTTGCACCTGCAAGTTGTCAAACTCCAAAATGCTCTTCATCATCACGATTTCCCACGTAGAATTCCTCACCCCTTATAAAATCTTACTTCACAGAACATCAGGACAAGAGAAACTGACAAGGTGTGAAAGAGACACATAGGAGATGAAAGAGACAACCTTCACTGAAGCATTGACCACAGTAACAAGAAACGAACATCCAGATTAATCAATTTCTATCTATTGTTGCTGTCTGTGTTGTTGTCTTTCACAGTAAGATGGGCTATAGCTGTGAAGAAAAAGTAAAAGAAAAGAAAAGAAAACAAAAATGTCTCCCTCACCGGGGATTTTCTGTTAATGCCGGGTATCAAGTGTTCGTTCTTTTGTTGTTGTTGTTGTTGTGTTGTTGTTGTCTTCTTCTTCCTCTTGTTCTTCTTCTTCTTCTTCTTCTTCTTCTTCTTCTTCTTCTTCTTCTTCTTCTTCTTCTTCGCAATTCTTCTTCTTTTTCTTTGCATTCTTCTTCTTCTTCTTTGCATTCTTCTTCTTTATTGCCTGTATGTTTTTGTTCTTCTGTCTCTTTTTCTTCCTCATACTTCTTTAACGTCTTCACCCGCGTTTTCGATTTTTTTCTTATTTTACGAATTTGTTTCGTTTTCTTCTTCTTTGTTTTTTCTCCATTTCTAATAAGTGTCAATTCTGCCCTTTTTGTTCTTCCCAAATCTCCTTTTCTCTTCTTCAGATCTCTTAACGGTACTAAATGCAATGTTCGTGCATTGTCTTTTTGTTGATTAAAGCCATCATGAAAAAAAAAGAAAAATGAAAAACCTTCACTTGTTAGCATTCCAATCGTTATACATTTTAAGAAACTCGAAATTTTAGAACTGAAACCAACTAGTTGAACTCGTAGTAACAGAACATAACGTTGATTTATTCATGTTATTATCTATTTGCAATATATGTGTTTCAGAAAGGTGTGTGTGTTATTTTGTGTGTTGTTGTTGTGCATGTATGTGTGTATGTGTGTGTATGTTTGTGTGTGTGGGT
Organism: Stramonita haemastoma; assembly: GCA_030674155.1. Taxonomy (NCBI): domain Eukaryota; kingdom Metazoa; phylum Mollusca; class Gastropoda; order Neogastropoda; family Muricidae; genus Stramonita; species Stramonita haemastoma. The sequence continues at coordinate 51,652,749 of CM060330.1, forward strand.
GTGTTTGTGTGTGTACGTGAGTGAGTTTGCGTGCATGTGGGTTCTTGTATGCATGTTTGTGTATCTGTATGTCCATGCGGGCACATGTATACGTGTTTTTGTTTGTTTGCATGCTTCAGGTATGTACTTGCCAGTATATACACGTGCCAGTGACATACATGCGCGTTCCACATGAACACAAGCAGGTAAAAACGACATAGGCCACAGACGTTTTGTCCATTACCACACAAGCAGTTGGCCTACCACAGACTAAATTGCCTCTTTGCTGCACGTGAAAACAAGCGGGACTGACAAGGTGTGAAAGACAAATTGAGACTGTATGGGACAACCATCACTCAAGTGGCTGACAAGACTAACCAGAAAACCAATAAACACTCAGACTAACCAGTCTATATCTCTGTTACAGAGTTCATTATCCTGGTTGATACCAGATGGTCAGTGTCTGGGAGCAGAGATAAAAGGACATATTACTGAGAGAAAGATAAAAAAACAAAGAGGAAAAGAAAAGAAAAGATGACAGACAGTAGAAAAACTGTTTGAAAATTTTGATTTGTCTAAACATTCATATTTCTTCTTTTGTGTCTATGTGGATTTCTATCTTTCTTCTTCTGCTTCCTTTCATATTTTCTCGATATTTAGATTTAGATTTTTTTTTACACTATTCATACTTTTTGTTTCTTTGATGTTATGTTGTTGTTATTGTCATTGTTTTGAAATGCTGTTAAAATCGTTTCCACATTAATTGTCAAAATCTCTTCACACTCAGCCTGAACCAGTCAAGCGTGGGTCTACTTCAAACTCAAAGCCAGGAAACAACTATCATTGACAGCAATAAAGATCAGGCCGCCATGAGACCACCTACCACGTAGGGCTCTGCCCTCTGGATTTTAATGGTGCACTTTCTTTCATTAGATATATTGCCCAGGTTAGCCAGCTTAGATGAATCCTCCTGGTGAGAAGAAATAGAAGATAAGTATTGGTGCACGTGCCAGTACAGTAAGTACATAAGATGCCTATTCAGTAGTCGCGTGGGTGGGTAAGTGGCACAGATGTCTCTCCAAATACAGTCTTCTGCTACACTTTGGACTTTCTCTCTCTCTGTCTGTCTGTCTGTCTGTCTGTCTGTCTCTCTGTCTGTCTTACTCTCGGTGTCTAGCACCCTCTCTCTCTCTCTCTGTCTCTGCCTGTCTGTCTCTCTGTCTGTCTTTCTCTCTCTCTCTGTCTGTCTGTCTCTCTCTGTCTCTTGATTTTTCTCCTTTTCTATTTCCTGTCTGATTTTTCGTGTTTGGTGTAAAATGTTGATCTACAGCCTGTATACATCTTTAAATAGATATATAAATGCATATTATAAAAAGATATATTATACATAGTGTGCATGGATGGGCTATGTGTGTGGCATGTGTGTGTGTGGAGGGGGAGGGACACGTGTACACATGTATGTGTGTCTGTCTGTATCTGTATGTCTGTATGTTTGTTGTCTCTGCATGTGTGTTCGTGTACACAGGTGTGTTTTCTATCCCAAACTCAAGTAGGAGCAAATATGACACTAAACTGCGCTGTTTCCCCATTACCACACAAGCTGTCTACCTGGCATAGGTGAATTCCCTCTTTGGCTGCACGGGAAAACAAGCGGAACTGACAAGGTGTGAAAGAAAAGTGGGGAATAAAAGAGAACACCATCACTCCAGCAGCTGACAAGCAGCACCCAGGAACGGGCAATAAATAACCCCCCTAATCACCTCAAATATATGTCAGTGTGTCCCTGATGGGAGGGTCTCCCGTGTAACCGAGTTTTGTTTCTGTACAGACAGGGGAGAGAGAGAGAGAGAGAGAGAGAGGAGAGAGAGAGAGAGAGAAGAGAGAGAGAGAGAGAGAGAGAGAGAGAGAGAGAGAGAGACGACTGACACTGACACTGACACTGACACTGACACAGTTTTATTGTCCATACAGCATTACAGCCCTGTAGACAAGGGGGAATAACAAGTTCAGATGAATTTGTGTAACATAATAACATTTTTCAAATTTTCCTCTCACTTCGCACTTACATTATGCTACTGCACATTCTAATTGCCACGCAGGTGACACACACACACACACACACACACACACACACACACACACACACACACACACACACACACACACACACACACACACACACGCACGCACACACACACACACACACTCTCTCTCTCTCCCTCCCTCCCCCCCCCCCCCCCACACACACACTAACAGAATCAATAAAGGACCATCTAAGGACTAGATACTCAGTTCCGTTATCTTTTTCCTAATATTCATTGCTTCTCCAATGAATTTAGCTAGACTTTCTATTTTCTCTTCACTGCTGACAGATAGAATATTTGAAACAGAATTCATATCAGCAATGCCTTTAAACACACTTAGCGCCTCACAGTTTCTGCGTTTATCAGAATAGGCCATACAATCGAAAAGAAAGTGAAATTCGTCTTCTGTGGCATTTCGGCATGAAGGGCATATATTATCGTTAGAGTTATCTTCACTTGAAAACCAATACTTACAATTTTTAAGGCCACTGACTCTTAGCCGAAATCTACTGAGACTGATCTTGTACCATTTGTTGGTTATAAAAGACAGATATCTTTCTGTTTGAAAGACACTTTTGAAGGAACTATACCACATATATTTGTCATTATTTTCTAAATCTGAATGCCAGTTCTGTTTGTAGCATGAAATAAGTCTGTCTTTAAATTCATTAATGAAACTATATTCACATCCTATGTCTCTACTCAGCCACACAATACCAAATCCATTCACACATAAAGTTTTCTGTACATTTGACACCCAATTAAGTCGACCAGATTCATGTTGTAAGATTAGCATTTCATAAGCCTGTCTACATATTCTAGAAGCTGGTTGTTTAAGAAGTTTTAACCAGTATTTAATGCTTTTTATATATGCCCTTATGTATAACGGATATCTACCACTTTCCCAGTAAACTAGATGGTTTGATGCATGTAAAGGAACAGATAGAAATCTCTTTATAGCAAATGTGTGAACTTTTTCAATTCGCTTGCCTTCTTCATACAATCCCCAAACCTCAGATGCATACGTTAATATTGGTTCTATCTGAGTATCAAACATCTTCCAAAACAGTTTTAGATCTAGTGGTATTCAGTTTTTTCATAGATTTCTGTATTTCCATAACTCCTCTTTTTCCTCTATTACAAACATCTACCAAGGCACTATTAATGCTCAGCTTTGTTGTGAAACCCATCCCCAAATATTTATATGAATTGGTAACCTTAATTTCTTCATTCCCATACATCCACTTTTCCCTAGAACCTAAGTACCCTCCCTTTCTAAACACCATTACATTAGTCTTTTCAAGATTGACAACCAAGCATAATCTATCTGCTTCTCTCTTAAGTCTGTTCAACTGATTTTGGAGACCAATAGCAGATTCAGATAATAAGATAACATCATCAGCAAACAATAATAGAAATATTTCAACAGTATCAGTCATTAGTTGAATGCCATGCTTTCCTGCTCTGGATACTTCAAGAGCCAATTCATTTATAAATAGAGAGAACAATAGGGGACTGAGCAAACAACCTTGTTTTACTCCTTTTGGACAAGCAAAATAATCTGAATAATAGCTCTTATCACGCACACATGCCAAAACAGAGTTATAAACACTTCGTACCGCCTTATACATTTTTCCACATACACCACATTTCCTCAATACTTCCCACAAATTGTTTCTATTGACCGAGTCGAACGCCTTTCTAAAATCTACAAAGGCAACATAAAGTTTAGTGTGTTGTTGCAAGAATTTTTGAACAATGGCAAAAAGCGTAAAAATATGGTCAACTGTAGAATAGCCTGCTCTGAAGCCTGCTTGCTGTTCAATTATTTTATCTTCTTCCATAGCCCATCTAGAAAGCCTTTTGGTTAAAATATCTGTATATATCTTGCTAACCACACTAGTTAAAGCTATTCCACGATAATTACCTGGTTGGTCTATATCCCCTTTCTTATAGATGGGTACAATCATAGATTTTGACCATTCCACAGGAAAAAGGCCAAAATCAAAGAGTTTATTGAAATAGGCAACAAGAAAATCAATGACCTCATTACCAGCATGTTTCAACATTTCGCTGACAATCTTGTCAGGACCTGCACTCTTTCCACACTTGAGTTTACCAATGCTGGCTACAACCTCTTGTCTAGAAATTGGCTCATTACAGGTTGCCGTAGAAATATCTGATAAGTCACCCTCTTCAATTTCAACGCTTTCTTCTTGCTGTGGTACATCATCTTCTCCATTAAACAGTGCAAGGAAATGGTCGTACCACTGATTAATGCTAATGTTATTGTAAATTACTCTTTTTCTGTTAACTGACCTAATAATTTGCCAAAACAATTTTGCACAATTTTCAGAGAGAAGAGAGAGAGAGAGAGAGAGAGAGAGAGAGAGAGAGAGAGAGAGAGAGAGAGAGAGAGAGAGAGAGAGAGAGAGAGAGAGAGAAACAAAAAGAGAGTGATGGGGAGAATGAGAGAGAAAGAGAGGGAGAGAGAGGATAGAGAGGAGAGAGAGAGAGAAAGAGAGAAAAGAGAGAGAGAGAGAGAGAGAGAGAGAGAGAGAGAGAGAGAGGGAGAGAGAGGAGAGAGAGAGATGGAGAGAATGACAGAGAGAGAATGACAGAGAGAGAGAGACAAAGAGAGAGAATGACAGGGAGAAAGACAAAAAGAGAGTGATGGAGAGAATGAAAGAGAGAGAGAGAGAGAGAGAGAGAGAGAGAGAGAGAGAGAGAGAGACAGACAGACAGACAGACAGACAGACAGACAGACAGACAGACAGACAGACAGACAGACAGAGACAGAGAGAGAGAGACAGAGAGAGAGAGACAGAGAGAGAGAGACAGAGAGAGAGAGAGAGATGGAGAGAATGAGAGAGAGGCATGTTTTTTTTTTAGGTATGATTTTTTTGTTCTGTGTAATAGGATTTAAGTGGACGTGCTGGGGTGTTCATTTCTCAGCTAAGGCTCTGCAGTTCACCAATGGTGATATTTTGCATAATTATGCAACCGTAGTTTACCACCATGGGAGACCTCAGCTTCTTCAGTGGACAGCATATTGAAGGCGGCACACGTCCTCTTTCCCTCACTTTACCTTCCCTAACTCAAGAGGGTAGGTACCCTTTAATAACTGGATGAACTGGGGGACTGTGCTGAAGCCAAGGTGCGCAAACCGTCACCCATCCTTTTGGTGACCACGTTCAACGTTACTTGACCTTAGCTTGGGTAAATCGAGTGCTCTGACCACTGATCTCTCCCATAGTCAAAGCTTACGTTGGATTTCACCTTGTTGCAGGGCATATAATCAGGAGTTGCATGCTTATAAACGTATATCAAAGCTTATGTTGGAAACACCTTGTTACAAGGCATATAATCAGGAGTTGCATGCTTCTAAATGTATTTGAACAAGAGAATATTGACTGGCTCTGTATTCAATCTTCTTTAAACATGGAAATACATATATATTTTTTCAAAGTCCTATCATTCTAGTTTGATGTAATTTTTTAAGTTCTCAGAAAAATAAAATCGGAGGAGACAGGAAAAAAAGATTTAGCATTTGTATGTATTCTTTTCATGTGTGACAACCATGTACACGTAGATGTAGCTGAATGGACTTTCGTCGGCAAGCCATATTTGTAAAACAATAATTTAAAAAATCATGGATAAGTAATAATAATAAAAACTACAGCAAATTTTCTTGGCCTGAAGTTTAGCCAAAAAAATCAGGTATCTATTGTCCCGATTTCTATCTTTATCATTATTCGTCTCCTTCCCCTCCTCCCCCCCCCCCTTCCACCATCCACCTCCGGTCCCCTGATAAAGAAATTGGCTCTGGCTCACTTTGACAGGCTGTTGCCCTTGTGGCAGCCTCCTTAGTGCGGAGGTGATTGTGTGCATTTGTCACGATACGTAACACGCTTACATCTACACCTAAGAAGCCCCAGTAGGGACATGATTATTCCCTCTCCTGCACAGGGCGATGGCTGCTGGGTTTCAAGTGCCAAATACAGCACTTGAGGGCTGAAGCCCACTTTATTGCTGTATTCATAGTCAGTGACGCACAGTGCTGAATACAGTCCGTGATAGCTGAAGCCTGTATTATAGCTGTCTTCAGTCAGTGACGCACAGCGCCAAATACAGCACTTGAGGGCTGAAGCCTACTTCATTGCTGTATTCACAGTCAGTGACGCAAAGCACTTGAAGGCTGAAGTCTGTATTATAGCTGTCTTCAGTTAGTGACGCACAGTGCCAAATACAGCACGTGATAGCTGAAGCCTGTATTATAGCTGTCTTCAGTCAGTGACGCACAGTACCAAATACAGCACTTGAAGGCTGAAGCCTGCATTATAGCTGTCTTCAGTCAGTGATGCACAGTGCCAAATACAGCCCGTGATAGCTGAAGCCTGTATTATAGCTGTCTTCAGTCAGTGGATCGATGGTCTAGAGGTAAGCCCCTGCCTAGAAAGCGAAAAGTCCGGGTCGGAGTGTGCGGTGGTTATAATCGCGATTGGGCCCAAAACTTTTCCCCCATCCACATGAGTGGTGATCTGGGTGCTAGTCTTTTGGATGAGACGATAAACCAAGGTTCCGTGTGTTACACAGCATTATTAGCGCATGTAAAAGAACCCACGGCAACAAAGGGGCTGTACGTTCCTGGCAAAAGTCTGTAGAAAAAAGCCACTCTGATAGGGAAATAAATACAGCTGCAGACAGGAAAAATGAAATAAATAATGGGTAGGCGTTGCACTTGTGGTGACGCGCTCTCCCCGGGGAGAGCATCCCGAATTTTACGCAGAGAAATCTGCTGTGACATAAAGTGGTATACAATACAATAAATAAAATTAACAATGCTAAATACAGCACGTGATAGCTGAAGCGCACTTTACTTCAGTCTTATTATCAATATGATTATTAACATGATCAGATGGTCGGATGCTTTTTTTAAAAAATAGAAATATTGTTAATATTTGCAAAATTACGCTCTCCCTCTCTTTTCAGACTTATCCGAACATACGTACAAACGTATACACGCATGCATACACAAATACACAGAAAAATTCATTAGGGGCATACCTATTAATACAAATATACATATATACACGAGTACTCAAACACACATACACACACACGCATACACACGCACACACACACATGCACGCACGCACACACACATACACACAAATAACCACGCACACACACACACACGCGCGCACGCGCTCGCGTGAATTACAGATAGTTTATTTAGCACTTTGATATCTTAGGTTGAAATGCAGCTTAAATACAAACTTTGTTCACATTTACTTTGTGTTTTCTTATTGTTTCTATTCATTTCTATCGAGGCTAATGAAATAAGCTCTCATGTGCTTTTTTTTTTTTACATCCAGTCCCAGTATGTATGCAGTTTTGTACATTTTGTCGTCTGTTCCTACCAGCACACAATGGCCCACTCTTTCCAAAAGTGCAACAGGATTTATCGTGTGCGCAAGATGTTCTATGTGCGTTCGCACAGGGGACCTCGGTTTATAGTCTCATCCGAATGACGCTGTGTGCGCGCGCGCGCGCGCGCGCGCGTGTGTGTGTGTGTGTGTGTGTGTGTGATATAACTTGTGTATGTGTGTGTGCGTGTGTGTGTGAGCTCGCGCGTACTTGTGTGCGTATGTGTGTAGTGTATAATCATTGTACCGCTTTCAGTCACAGCAGATTTCGCTGTGTAACATTCTGGCTGCTCTCCCCGGGATGAGCATGTCGCCAAAAGGACAGCGCCACCCATTTTTTTCCCCTTTCCCTATCAGCTAATGTAGTTGTTTTTGTTTTCTTTTAAAGATTTTTGTCAGAGATGACGGGTTTGTTCTTGCAGTTTTATTAACTTGCTCTGTATGTGATTGTGGGAGTGTGTGTGCGTGTGTGTGTGTGCGTGTGTGTGTGTGTGCATGTGTGCGTGCGTGCGTGCGTGTGCGCTCGCGTGTGTATGCGTGTGCGAGCGTGCGTGTGTGTGTGTGTATGTGTGTGTGTGCATATGTGTATGTATTTGTGTGTGTTTGCGCGCGCGCGTGCACGTGCGTATGGTTTATTTAGTCATTTATTCCTTTATATCAAGGATATTGGAATAAGCATTCCTGTGCTTTAATTACATCTAGTCCCTGCGTGTATGCAGTTTTGTAATTCTTGTCTGTTACCACTGGCACACAATGGCATGCTCTTACAAAAAGCGGAATAGGATCTAACGTGTGTGCAAGATGTTCTGCGTGCGTTCGCACACGAGGCCTCGGTTTATAGTCTCATCCGAAGGACTTTGGCGTGTGTGAGTGTGTGTGTGTGTGTGTGTGTGTGTGTGTGTGTGTGTGTGTGTGTGTGTGTGTGTGAGAGTGAGTGAGTGATATATAACATGTATGTGTGTGTGCGTGGGTGTGTGTGTGTGCTCGCGCGTACTTATGTGCGTATGTGTGTAGTGTATAATCATTGTACCGCTTTCAGTCACAGCAGATTTCGCTGTGTAACATTCTGGCTGCTCTCCCCGGGATGAGCATGTCGCCAAAAGGACAGCGCCACCCATTTTTTTCCCTTTCCCTATCAGCTAATGTAGTTGTTTTTGTTTTCTTTTAAAGATTTTTGTCAGAGATGACGGGTTTTTTCTTGCGGTTTTATTAACTTGCTCTGTATGTGATTGTGGGAGTGTGTGTGTGTGGTGTGTGTGTGTGCATGTGTGCGTGCGTGTGCGCGTGCGTGTGTATGCGTGTGCGAGCGTGCGTGTGTTTGTGTGTATGTGTGTGTGCATATGTGTATGTATTTGTGTGTGTGTGTGTGCGCGCGCGCGCACGCGAGCGTGTGTGCGTGCATGTGCGCGCACGCGTGGGCACACGTCAAGTTTATCTCAGCATCAACAGGGAAGAGGGTTAAGAAAGCAGAAAGCGGCTTCATTCCATTGTAATTACAACATATTTGAATATTTTTGTCCGTTTTTTGTGTGTTTATCAGCTCGAGTTTCGAAGTTCAACAATGGTGAGATTTTGCCTACGCAACTATTTTTGCCCACCATGTGGTAGTGTGGTTCGGAATGTGGTAGCAATATTTATGTCGTTGCTCGATTATTTGGAGTTGAACTGTTTGTTTAAAATATTCGTGTATACTTTGCGTGAAGTAATTATCACATGCTACTTGTGCTGTCGTATGATCTTTTGAATATTTTTTAATCAAGACTTGAAAAAAACACACACAAAAAAACATTTTGACATACACGCACACACATAGAAATAAAACATAGGTCTATTATACAAACACACGTTGATGCATATATGTTATTTAATAAGAAAACACTTTCTTACAATCCAGTACACAATTATGTACACATTTATGTACAGAAACACTTTTTTCACATAATACTTCACACACCTGCTTGCGTGCGTTCGTACACACACATAGATTAAACTAAAAGCGGTCGCATACGGAAAACTATCACCAAAGCGGTCGCAGTCTAAAAAATCTCACCATTAGTGAACCTTGGATCTCTAGCAGATAAACAAAAAAAAAGAAAGAAAGAAAAAAGGCACAAAATATCAAACACACACACACATGCGCGCAATCCGACCCCCCCCCCCCCCCCCCTACACACACACACACACACACTCACAAAGCCTTTCGAAAGAGTAGGCCATTGTGTACCAGTGGGAATGGATGACAAATTTTACACAACTGCATACACTCGGTGACTTGAGGTAAAAAGAAACCAACAAAAAAAACCCCCACAAGTGCTGATTTCGGATCGGTGGTCTAGAGATAACGCGCCTAGAAAGCGAAAAGTAAAGAGAACCCACTGCAACAAGAGGGTTGTCCCTGGCAAAATTATATAGAAAAAAAAACACTCGTAGGGAAACATAACAGTTGCAGAGAAGAAAAAGAAAAATAATGGGTAGGTGCTGCACTTGTGGCAACGCGCTCTCCCCAGGGAGGGTAGCCTGAATTTCACGCAGAGAAATCTGCTGTGATATAAAGTGAAATAAATAAAGTAAAAATAAATTCCGTTATCCTCGATATGAGAAAAAAGAGAAGAAACTAAAAAAAAAAAAACCTCTACAAACTGAGCAGGAAAAAAAACACAGTAAATAAAAAGCCGAACTTGATACGGTTCTGTTTTACCATTCATGCAACCTCAGATTTTGCTACCCTCCCCCCCCCCCCCTTCAAAAAACCCCCAACTACATTATTTTATGACATGCACAAATAAAATCACAAAGAAAAGGACACGCATGAGGGAAAGAGAACAAATACGAGTAATGAGAGTGAGAAAGACGAGGACAGACAAGACAGATAAAAAGGTGTTTTTTTCAAAATTAGAAGTGTGGGGATAAATTGAAAACAAAAAAACAAAAAATGAGTTAGCAAAGGATTTAGACTCGAGACATTCTCGAACTCAAAAGGGAGCTACCTAAATGGGCAAAAATGTTCGCATACAAAAAAATCTCACAACAGGTGAACCTCGTTGCTGTAACTGGGGAACGGCTACAAACCACCACAAGACAAGATTTACATTTGTACACTTGAATCACTTTATTTTACGTTTGTTTTCTATAACACATGACATTTCTTTCTTCAGGCATACAGAATACAAGATACAAATAATAATGTACTAAAGTTAAATAAACAAAAAAACCGATATGACAAATAGCTGAACGTATATGTAGAAAAAAAAAACTGTCATGGGCGCAAAATCAGCAAAAAAAGACAACAGTACATATGGTTAGTTATCTTACAATAAGTATAACACAAATTTTAAGTCTAGCTATCTGGCCATTGCAAAACCTATCGTGCTAGATTCACTTTAAAGATTACAAATTCATCATTTTTTAACATGTAATTTGAATGCGTTCAAAAACCAATACACTCCCCCCTCTGAAAGATTTTTCTCTCCTAGTGGTACTAAAATGATCACAACTCTGGGAATGAAAAAATACAAAACATGAAAAACTTCGAAAAAATTGACCGTATCCATAAAAAGATATCTTAGGTCTGATATCAAGAGATATCTTAGAACCAGACAAACATAATATGAGAAAGCTCACATATGTTATGTTTTAAGGAAATAAAATAACAGATACAGAAACAAAAAGTGAATCATGTTATTTTCCAATAGATAAACAGCATTTTCTGTTTTTCAACAGATTTTTTAATATAAATAAATCATAAATCTATAGCCCTATTGCATCAAAGGTCAACAAAACACCACTACAGTCGAATAGTATTGAACAATCAGACAAAAAAAATCACAATTCATTTTCACCATCAAAAAGCATAAAAGTTTATACAGGGCTCTACTCTTTTTTTTCCAGAATTGCGTTTACAAAAATACCAAATCAGTCTTACATATGTCAAGCACCTTCTCAGTAACAGAGAGCTAAAATCATTTACACACACACACACACACACACACACACACACACACACACACACACACACACACACACAACAAAAAACAACACACACAAACAAAAACAACACACACACACACACACACACACACACACACACACGCACGCACGCACGCACGCACGCACACCGCACACACACACAATTTGGAATACCAGTCATAAAGCACTCGACGAAATTTTTACTGGAGTAGTAAATTCGTATAATCAAAATCGTTAAGGAATAAAACTACAAACACACACTCAAACACACTAATATTTTTTTTCTTTATAGGCCTCAGTTGCATGCAGATCATGGAGCACCATCTTTTGCCTCTTTTGATTTTCATTTTAGTGAGTGCTTCACATATCTCTCTTCATTGGCCCCCCCAAAATTCAAAAACAAAAAAACACCAGCACAACAACAGCAAACAGAAAGAAAAAATCTATCTTTTACGTTTAGTATTTCCCCCTAAATGCATGGCTTAAAGTAAGATGGCAGATTTTTTTTCATTTTGTCTTTAATAAACTGATCGTACTAAAAAAAAAAAGTATACTAGTCTGCCAAATTTGTTACAATCCATTGGATTTTTTAATATACGAATATCTTTTTTTTTTTTTTAATTCGCCTTAGTCGCATGCAGAACGTGGAGCGCCATCTTTTGTGTTTGTTTTGTTTTGTTTTTCACTTTGATAGGTGCTTCACACGTCTCCCTTCATTGGAAGATGAAAAAATACAAAAACTACTTGCAGTACAAAGCAATAACTGCCCCAGTCTGGAATGATGCCTGCGTTCTATTGATATTCAGCGGCAGTGAACAATCGGCTGGGTTTGTTATTGCTCTAGTGTGTGCAGGTGTATGCGTTTTAAGTTTAAAAGGGCGATTTCTTTGTGTCTGGGTTTATTTTTGCTCTAGTGTGTGTGTGTGTGGTATTGTTAAGTTTTCATTCTTTTGCCATTTTAACGTCTTTAATTTTTTCTCGCTCTCACTACATTTTAAACTTTTTTTGTTTTTTTCCTATGCCTAGTGTCTCCCATTTTCTTTATGAATAACCACTACTGTATCCTCAAGCTTGAAACTTTTTGTAATTAGCATTCATCCCGTAGGTAATGCAGCGTACGCACTATGAAGAGAGATGACACACTTCCTGACTAAACATCTGCAGCCATCAAAACATTTTTAAACTAATGTTGTAATTGTATGGGATTGTCTCAATGCCTTGAGAAAAATGATCTAGACGTAATGGCTACGACATTCATATCAAGACTGTAATCCAAATATACAAAAGCTAATAATATTTCATTTACATTCACAAAAAAGCAATAAAGAAAGCAAGCCAATGCGGATTTACGTAAATGTAATGTTCATTTCAAAAGTATTAATCAGGAAATGAGAAAATAAGCCTTCAAATAACTTCAAGCTCAGCTCATTTTAAATACTATCAAAAAATCTATTGTAGGTCTTATATTGTATGAGAATAAGATTAAAATTTAAGCACTTTTTAGAAGATTGCTAAACTTTAGAAAATGCACTAGATCTTACAAATTGCTATCGTTCAAACATTTTTTTTTAATGTCATATCTATGATCATTACTAAACTAACACGATCTTTATTAACCATTTTTTTCGGACTGAGATAGACATACGTGTTTGCACGTGCACACACATGCACACACTGCTTTTCTTTCATCCTAGTACTTTCGACTTGGATCATTTTTCTTACATACCATGATTCAACCCTTTCCAAGAAAATTAATGCCATGTACTGGTTAATTCATGGATGGAAACAGACAATTCGATTGAGAACTCCACCATGTTGAACATTTTAAACACCTTAAGTCACAAGAAATCAGCTAATGCCTCATTAATGTTAACAAAGCACATGTGTGCTTATTCCATTATTCTCGCTATAAAAGAATAAATAGATAAAAGAATGAATAAATATATGGATGAATAAATAAATTAATAGATAAATAAAGGTATTAAAGCAAGAGCTGCTCCAGCTAAACAAAAAAATGGTTCATCTCACTAACATTTGGAAAAAGCGTGGTGAGGAAAGGAGCTCAAATTCAAGACATTGTAAGCATTAATCGCTTGGCCTGTTGTATCATATGGAAGTGAATGATGGACAGACCATTAAAGCTACAGAAAAGAAAAAAACCAAAAGTGCCGAAATATTATTCCATACAAGAGAGATTTCTTAGAATACTCCGGGTCAATGCCTTGAAAGAACTGAACAAACAACCTGAACTGTTATACCTTGTTGGAAACAAATATCAAATATCTTAGACATGCTGTCAGATATCAGAGCTGCCATGTCATGAAAATCGTGCCGTAGGACAAACTGAAGAGCAAGAAGTGATGAACTAGTCCACCGATTTCCTATGTAGAAAACATTGCCAGGGGATGAGTTGTCTAAAGATGAAATCTACAGAAAAACTCAGGGCAGAAGGGAGATGTAGATAGTTGACAAGGTGTGCCCCAGTGGTTATCCTTAAGAAAGATGTCATTTCATTTATGTCATACAACTTTGTCACGGCAGATTTCTCCGCGTGAAAATCGTGCTGCTCTCCCCCGGGGGAGCGAGCGCGTCACCACAAGAGCACTGCCATCGTTTTTTTTTCTCTTCTTCTTCTTTTTCTGTCTGCAACTGAATTTGTTTCCTTATCAAATTGGCTTCTTTCTGCAGAATTTAGGCAGGAGTAACTCTTGTTGCTGTGGGGAATTTTTTACGTGTGCTAAATAATTTTGTATAACACAGGGGACCTGGGTTTATCGAATCATTCAAAAGACTAAAGCCCAGACAACCACTCGTGGTTTAATGGATGGGGAATAAGTTTCGGGCCCAAGAGAGGATCAAACCACCGCATACTTCCGAGCCGGACTTTTGGCTTTCTAGGCAGGCGCGTAATCTCTAGACCACCGAGCCACCTTTGGTGGTGCTCCGGTGCCTGTAGTTCTGTCATTAACTTTTTTGGAATGGAATATCAGGTACCTCTGGTTCTATCACTAGTTCTCGTTATATAAAGTATCACGTGCTTGTCTATCACTGACTTTTTTTAATTGGAATATGTGGTGTTATCAAATCTCAAAAATACATACCAGAGGGAGACCATCTACCTAAATCTGTTGACAAAAAGTTGGAAACATTGTCGGAAGATTTACAATTACACATTCCAAATAGAAAACAGTGAATTGGCTCTCCTAGCTTTATGGTCGATTTTTTTTAACATTGTCGCAAGGTCTAAATTTTTTAAAATTGTTGCAATGTCTACAATTTTGAAACAATGTTGGAAGGTCTACTAGTTTAAAAATTGTCGCAAGGTCTACAATGTTGAAACATTGATGCAAGGTCTACATTTTTGAAACACTATCGTAAAATCCACAATTTTAAAATATTGTCGCAAAGTCTACAATTACACATTCCGGAGAGAAAACGATGAATTAGCTCCCTTCATGTACACGCTTTTTCCTTCATTCCAATTATCAAGGGTGAGATTAAGTACTGGCTTATTTTTCTGCTTGACAAAAATATCACACTAATCTGCGGAATAAAACATTTCGGAACCGTCAGTTAGCCAAAAACCACTTTTTTCCCTGTACTGCTTTTCCCTTATACTCCGGTTTCCCCCACACCGCACAACTGAGTCAGAGTTAGAAGGTCAGTACTAAAGAGTTAAAGTTAAAACCAAAATGGTCAAGTGTTAAGATTTGCGGCATGGGGCATGAACTAGGGTTAGAGTAAGTGTTAAGAGTACAAGGGAACAGCACTACAAAGCAAAAGTGGTTGTTCAAAAAAGATGCTATTCCTTTAAACATCCAGTACTCGTCTTGTGCATAAATTCCTTTAAGTAAATCCTAAAGCGATCAAGGTAAATCAACGTCTACTTGTTGCTGTGAAAATACTCAGTTATACCAGTAAAAGTCCCATTGATGATAACTATCTCTAGCTGAAAATTCTCTTTTGTGTGTAGTTAGTGCACAATAATTGTTTTGCACAGGCTTTCCTTGTGGACAAAAGGATGAAAATAATGATAGAGCATGCGTGGGTCGGTGGTCTAGAGGTAACGCGCCTGTCTATAAAGCGAAAAGTCCGGGTCGAAGTTTGCGGTGGTTTGAATCGCGTTTGAGCCCAAAACTTTTTCCCAATCCATTAGACCATGAGTGGTGGTCTGGGTGCTAGTCTCTCAGATGAGAAGATAAACTGAGGCCCCGTATGTTACAACTAATTATTCAGCGCGCGTGAAAGAATCCACGGCAACAAGAAAGTTGTCCTTGATAAAACTCTGTAGAAAAAGACACTCTTGTACGAAAACAAATGCACTTGCCGACAGCAAAACAAAAAAGATCAGTGGCGCTGCTTTTGTGTCGACGCGCTCTCCACAGGGAGAACAGCCCAAATTCACGCAGACTGCTGTCTGTGACTTAAAAAAAGTATGAAATGTAAAATGTGAAAAAATGCACCAGTGGCTACTATCCTAATGATGTCACTATCGGGTGAATTCACGATGAAGGAAAACAAATTAATGTACTTTGATACTAAGCAAATCAATGCAAAGGAAATAGTTTTTTGGATACCGGATAGTTCAAAATGGAGAAAAAAGCGATACCACTGACTGAATATGGAGAAAAGAACTTTGCTTTGATTCTGATTGACTTGATATACATGAAAGACACATTACAAATTGATGCGTGAACTCAATCTGATGAAAAGAATTTTACACTTTGATACCAAGTGGCTCAACCTAAAGGAAATAAGTCAGATAGTTATTAATTCAATAAAAGGAATGAATTGTATACTTTTACGTTTACCTTGTTACCAACAAACCCAATATAACAGCAGAAAGATGCGGAATACTTTTAGCACCAAGAAACTCAGTGTGTAGGTTAAACCTTTTATCTCAATACCAACAGATTTAATTTGACGGGGAAAGTCTGAAACTATGCATCAATCAATTCAAGTGTAGAGGGAAGGTACTATCCCTTAATAGTAATTTATAATACAAGTATAAAAAAAATTCAGTATGATACCAACAAACTCAATATAAAAGAATCAAACTTTAAATCCTGACACTAACTTTTTATCTTTAGACTTTTATTGAAAATGGAGGAAAAGTATTTATTCTTCATCATTTAATTACAAGGGGAAGCATAACGCTGAAACCACATTCATGAGTTTATAACCCATTTTCTTCAATGCAATTAACTTGCAGAAATTTCGGCGGGGTTTTCTTTGCACTAACTCTAGGTACTGAGCAGAGATTGGGTAAATGCTGGGAAAAAATGGAAGGGCCGAGTGATTTGAAGGCTTATAAATTCCATAACCTATTATGCAACAAATCAACACAATTTGCTAATAAAAACATTTCTAAAAACAACATTAAAAAGGCATGCTTAGCATACATCAAGTGATCTTTAAAACCCTAATGATCACCTATGAAAACTCGCAGCAATAACAGTTTTCCGCATCATCATCATGATTTGACTGGTATATTCTGCCTTGGTGTTGTCTTCCACAGTATTGTCTTCCACAGTGTTGTCTTCCACAGTGTTGTCTTCCACAGTGTTGTCTTCCACAGTGTTGCCCTCCACAGTGTTGCCCTCCACAGTGTTGCCCTCCACAGTGTTGTCTTCCACAGTGTTGTCTTCCACAGTGTTGCCCTCCACAGTGTTGCCCTCCACAGTGTTGCCCTCCACAGTGTTGTCTTCCACAGTGTTGTCTTCCACAGTGTTGTCTTCCACAGTGTTGCCCTCCACAGTGTTGTCTTCCACAATGTTGTCTTCCACAGTGTTGTCTTCCAGTGTTGCCCTCCACAGTGTTGTCTTCCACAGTGTTGTCTTCCACAGTGTTGTCTTCCTCACTGATCGCTTCCAAAGTGTTATCTTTCACAGTATTGTCTTCCACAGTGTTTTCTTCCACAGTTGTTTCCCAGGGTGTTTTCCACAGTGATGTCTCCACAGTGGTCTTCATTTTAGACCAGTTATTGTGGTTGTGTGTTGTGTGTGTGTGTGTGTGTGTGTGTGTTGGTGGGGTGTGTGTGTGGGGTGTGGTGTGTTGTTTCCAGAGTGTTGCATTCCAGGGTGTGTTGTCTTCCAGGGTATGTTGTCTTCCAGGTGTTGTCTTCCAAGGTGTGTTGTCTTTCAGGGTGCACAAACATCCAGGGTGTGTTGTCTTTGATGTTGCATTGTTTTCCAGGGAGTTGTCTTCCAGGATGTTTTCTCTTCTGTAGCATTGTATGAGGTCATGAAGTTCAAGGGTGTAGTTCTGTGTGGCATGGGTGGAGTCTGAAAAAGAAAAGCGCGCGAATATTTAAATTGTTTTTTTCCATATGTTCATAACATTAATACTGTAAAAAAAAGTTTTAACATACTTCTTGATTTCTCTGCCTCAGGATAGATTGTCCCGGGAAAAGGAGGCAGGGAGACGGGGATGGAACGAGGGGTGGAGCGAAAAAGGGACAGACAGACAGAGAGACAGACAGACAGAGGGACAGACAGAGGGACAGACAGAGGGACAGACAGAGGGACAGAGAGGGACAGACAGACATAGGGACAGACAGACAGAGGGACAGACAGACAGAGGGACAGACAGAGGGACAGATAGAGGGACAGACAGACAAACATAGACATAATAGCAGAGATTGTTTAATTGCCTTTGGAATAAGTTCTTTCATATTTCTCGGCTAAAGCTCTTATTTTATCCATTGATGCTACTTTTTCGTAAGCAAATCACTGCTCAATAATAAGCTTATTCCGACTTCAGGAAATATAATTATATTAACGCAATAATACCATTATGCATGCGTCTATTTGTCTCATCCATTCCTACCAGAACACTACAGCCTCTTGTTACGTACGAGTAATCATACTCACATGAGTGAGATAGAATGCACATTTTAGATGGTTCCTGGAAAGTAAAGGTAGGAAATAACAACAACAACAACAACAACAACAAGTGGCATTTTGGAAGTACCTTATTCTCTGCTTCCTCTTGCTTGTGCCTCGTCCTCAGGCATTGAAGTACCTAGGACGGGAGCTGCCTTGATGACAGAATAATTCTGTGTTGTCTTCCAGGATGCATTGTCCTTCAAGGTGTGTTGTCTTCCAAGGTGTTGTCTTCCAATGTGTTGTTTTATGTAGCATTCCATTGCAACACTGACTAGAATGGTGTAGTTTTTCATGGCATTGGTGAGTCTGGAAAAAGTTGCCTAAAAAAAGAAAATAGTTCGGTTTTTTATTTCAATTCATAAATTGATATTTTGAAGAAAAGTTTTACATAACTTTTTTGGTTCCCCTGCCAGGAAATAGATTGTCCAGGAGGAAGGCAACAGGGAGAGGGGAAGGAAGGAGTTAGGGAGATAGGGAGAGAGACACATAGGAAGACAGGGAGACAGACAGACAGACAGTAAAGCAGAAATGGCTTTGAAGTCTTCGGCAGTTGGCAGAGACAAACACAGGGAGACAGAAACACAAACAGTAAAACAGAAATGGCTTTGAAGTCTTCGGCAGTTTTTTTTCTTTAAGTCTGGGCTAGATCTATTGTCTCAAAGTCGCCGCCTTCCGACTTAAGGAAAAAGACCTAAACATGGTATCTTTGTGCATGCATACATTTTTGTCATCCATCCCTACCAGTACACAACAGTCAGTTCTTCCAAATAAGCCAGACAGGTTTAACGTGTGCGCCAGATGTTCTGTGTGGTTCGTACATTGGACATCGCTATCCTCATCTGAAATTTCGCCAGGAGTGGAGTCACTAATGACGCTATCTCCAGAGAAAAATATCCCCTCAAACAGGTGTCTCAGTGATGGCTTGAACCTTGGCTATCAGATTGTGAGCTCATCTTTCTAACCACTTGGCTATCCTGTCCCAATTTATATGTATGAGTGAGACACAGTGCACATTCTAGATGGTTTCTGGAATGTTAAGCTTGGGAACACCCAACAACAGCAAAGACAACAGGAGGTATTTGGGTAGTACCTTATTCTGTGCTTCCACTTGCTCGTGCCTCGTCCTCAGGCATTGAAGTACCTAGGACA
Organism: Stramonita haemastoma; assembly: GCA_030674155.1. Taxonomy (NCBI): domain Eukaryota; kingdom Metazoa; phylum Mollusca; class Gastropoda; order Neogastropoda; family Muricidae; genus Stramonita; species Stramonita haemastoma. Next base: position 51,672,243 of record CM060330.1, read on the forward strand.
GGAACAGACTTGATGACAGAATGATTCTGTGTTGTCTTCCAGGGTGTGTTGTCTTCCAGGGTGTGTTGTCTTCCAGGGTGTGTTGTCTTTCAGGGTGTGTTGTCTTCCAGGGTGTGTTGTCTTCCAGGGTGTGTTGTCTTCCAGGGTGTGTTGTCTTCCAGGGTGTGTTGCCTTTCAGGGTGTGTTGCCTTTCAAGGTGTGATGTCTTCCAGGGTGTGTTGTCTTCCAGGGTATGTTTTCTAGGGTGTGTTGTCTTCCAGGGTATGTTGTCTTCCAGGGTGTGTTGTCTTCCAGGGTGTGTTGTCTTTCAGGGTGTGTTGTCTTCTAGGGTGTGTTGTCTCCCAGGGTGGGTCGTCTTCCAGATTGTTTATCTTTCAGGGTGTAATTTTCTCTGATGTAGCATTCCATGACATCATGGACTTGACTGGTGTATTTCTTATGGCATGGGTGGAGTCTGGAAGCGAAAAGAATTTTCAGAGTGTGGACATACAAATTCGTGTTTTTACGTCAGTTATTAAGCTGTTAATATTCTGAAGAAAAGATTTAGATACCCTTTTGGTGCCTTTGCCACGAGGCAGATTGCCCAAGATAAAGGAAGCAGAGAGAGGTGAGGGAGCGAGGGAGGGGTGCATAGGGGGAGAGACAGACACAGAAAGAGAGACAGAAAGAGAGACAGAAAGACAGACAGACAGAATAACAGAAATAGTGTTTAGGGTTTTCGGCATTTTTCTTCTTTATGTCTCGGCTAGAGCTCTCGTCGTCTTGAACGATGGTACTTTACCGTAGGCGACCAGTTGTCAATGATAGGGTCACCACATTCCGACTGCAGACAAGATATCTAAACAATACAATTGTAAATGCGTATATTTTTGTCTTTCATTCCTACCTGCACATAACAGCCTACTCTTCCGATAAAAAACAATTGGTATAGCGTGTGCGCCAGATGTTCTGTGTGGTTGATACATTTAACTACAGTAGCCTTATCTGAAGAATTCTCAGGGAGCAGAGTCGGTACTGACATTTTCTCAAGGGGAAAATCCCCTCAAACAGGCATCTCAGTGATGGCTTGAACCTGGACTATCAGATTGTGAGTTCTACGTTCTAGCCACTAGGCTCTCCTGTCCCAATAAATTATTCATATGAATGAGTGAGACATAACACGAACTACACGAACAGTAGGTGGCATTTAGGTAGTACCTTATTCTCTGCTTCCACTTGCTCGTGCCTCGTCCTCAGGCATTGAAGTACCTAGGACGGGAACAGCCTTGATGACAGAATGATACTGTGCTGTCTTCCAGGGTGTGTTGTCTTCCAGGGTGTGTTGTCTGCCAGGGTGTGTAATATCCAAGTGCATTGTCTTCCAAAATAAATTGTCTTTCAAGATATGTAGCCTTCAAGGGTGTGTAGTTAAACATAGTGTGTGGCTTTCTATGCCTTCATAGACTTGATTATGTAGTTCATGTCATTGGTGGGGCCTGAAAAGGAAAAAGATTGTCTAAGTATCAACATATTTGGTTTTCTTTCAAATGTTGAAATGTTAATGCCATGAACAATGTATTACTGTTCTTAAATAGCTTCTGCCACGAGACAAATTACTTAGGAGAAGGGAGAGAAGCAGAGGAAGAGAGGATGGGACAGAAAGAGAGAGAGAGAGAGAGAGAGAGAGAGAGAGAGAGAGAGAGAGAGAGAGAGAGAGAGAGAGAGAGAGAGAGATTGAAAAGGGTGCTATGCTCTTTAGTATTTTTCTCTCTTCTTTTTCTAGAGATCCAGTGATCGTTCTTTAGATTTTACGTCATTTCACTATTAGTGATATTAGACGAGATCCAGTGATGTTTTTGCGTAGGTGCTCACTGGCCCTTACACTTCTCCCATTGTGGAAGCCATATTCCGAATTTGTGGGCGATGTTTAAACACACTGCCATTGTTCATCTTTTTTTGTCATCCGTTTCTACCGTCACACAACAGCCTAGTCTTCCGAAAAAGCCAAACAGGATTTTTAGCGTATGCGCCAGATGATATGTACGGTTCATACTTGGAGCCTCGGTATATAGCCTCGTTAAAAAAATACAGGGAGTGAAGTTGGTACTGATTATATCTCGAGGGCAAAACTTCCTCTCAAACAGATGTCTCAGTGGTAGATTAAACCTGTGCTATCAGATTTCGCGTTTAACCCTCTAACCACTAGGGTATCCTGTCCCAATGCATACATATGAGTAAGAGACAAATGAAGAATCTAGATGGTTCCTGGAATGTTAAGCTAAGGAACATCCGACAACAGCCACAATATCAGGTGGTATTTTGATAGTACCTTATTCTCTGCTTCCACTTGCCCGTGCCTCGTCCTCAAGCATTGAAGTACCTAGGACGGGAACAGCCTTGATGACAATGATTCTGCACAAAATAGGAGATCTTTAAATTGCATGCACAAACACATACACACACACATGCACAAGAGCGCGCGCACACACACACACACGCACGCACGCACGCACGCTCGCACATACACACATATACAGAGAAAGAGATGGATAGAGAGGAAGAAAGAGGAAGAAAGGGAGGGAGGGGGGGATAGAGAGAGGGAGGGAGGGAGGGAGGGAGGGAGGGAGGGAGGGAGGGAGAGAGAGAGAGAGAGAGAGAGAGAGAGAGAGAGAGAGAGAGAGAGAGAGAGAGAGAGAGAGAGAGAGAGAGAGAGAGAGAAAACATCTGTCAAAACTTGTTCCGCCTTTTGAAAGGGTAAGGAATGCTTTTATAAAAGAGTGACAAAGTTTATAAATTGCATGCGCATTAGACTGGATGTAAAACAGCACACTAGTGCTTATTCAATTATTCTTTAGGTGCTCGGGATAGCCTGGTGGTGAGAGTTCCGCATTGCGCTCGTGATCTGCTGACCCGGGTTCGAATCTCGTTCAAGGGGGCTTTCCCTCTGGAGTTACCATTAGCACCGACTCCACACACCACCCAAAAAACTTCGGATAAGACTATAAACCGACTTCCCTGTGCACAGGCACAGAGAATATCTTGCGCAGACGTTAAAACCTGTTCCATCGTTTGGAAGAGCAAGTCATTGTTTGCTGGTGGGAGCGGGTGACAAATTTATGAAACCGCATACATACGGGCCTGGCTTCAAAAAGCACACGCGGGCTAATTCCATTCTCCTCGAAATAAAAGAATAATTTGTTTTAATTCCTAGAAAACACACACACTAGTATAGCGGTACACCTACCTAACAAGTAAGAAGCTTGGGTTTGATACCTGTTAAGCCCTATTCTTGTCCTCTTCCCCCGACCCTATCTACTAGGTCCTGAGAATTGGTCTGGGTATTTTTCATTCAGACAAAAGTATAAACTATGTGCAACACAGGTTAATTACATGTAAAAGATACAACGGCAACAAGAAAGTTGTTCCTTGAAAAATTATGTTGAAATATCTGCATTCGCAGGGAAATAAATGCACAAGAAGACAGGACAAGGTTTTGAAAAAAAAAAAGATGGATGATACTGGTCCTAAAATGACAATCTCTTCTCAAAGAGTACAGCTTATACTTCACAAAGATGAATCTGCTACGAGTTAATGTAGCATACAAAATTGTACAGTACAATACAGTAAAATAAAACACATAACAATACAATACAAAAAGAAAGGCAAAAGTATACCTAATGGAGTCTTGTAGTTGCTGCCCTCATGCGGAAGGATGTGGCAGAAATCCCACTTGTAACTTGACTGGTGAATTCTTCCGCAGTTTTGGCGAGTAGACAGCTGTAATTTTCCGTCGTGTAATCTTTCATAGTGTGGCTTTTATAGTGCAGTTTTCTACGGCGTAGTGTTACGTGGTGGCGTTTTCTGTGGTGACGTTTTCCGTGGTGTTGTTTTCCGTGGTGACGTTTTCCGATGGTGTTTTCTGTGTGGTCTTCCCTGGTGTCAGCTTCCATGGTATGGTTTTTCGTGGTGTCATCTTCCGTGGTCTGGTTTTTCGTGGTGTCATCATCCGTGGTCTGGTTTTTCGTGGTGTCATCTTCCGTGGTTTGGTTTTTCGTGGTGTCATCTTCCGTGGTCTGGTTTTTCGTGGTGTCCTTTTCTACAGTATGGTTTTCGTGGTGTCTTGTGTAGAATGGCTTTGCGTGAAGCCGTCTTCCATGATGTGGTTTTTGTGTCCTTTTCCGCAGTATGGTTTTTTCGTGATGTCTTTCGTAGAATGGGTTTTCTTCGTGTTTTCCATCGTATGGTTTTTCGTGAAGTCATTTTCCATGATGTGGTTTTTCGTGGTGTCGTCTTGCGTAGTATGGTTTTTCATGGTGTCATCTTTCGTGGTATGGTTTTTCGTGGTATGATTTTTATTCTATGGCCTCCGTTGCATGCAGATCGTGGAGCACCATCTTTTGTGTTTGCTTTGATTTTCATTTTGGTGGGTGCTTCACACGTCTCTCATCATTAGCAGATAATTGTATAAAAAAAATAGTAACTACCTACAGTCCGGAGCAATAACTGCCCCAGTGTGTGAATTGCTGCCTGCGTTCTTATGATATTCAGCTGCAGTGAACAGTCGGCTGGGTTTATTGTTGCTCTAGTGTGTGTTGTTGTTGTATGCGTTTAAATGTAAAGGGGTGATTTCTATTTGTCTAGGTTTATCTTTGCTCTGGTGTGTGTGTGGCAGTGTTAGCAAATACACATGAAAACAGGAAAAAAATGGGTGGCGCTATCCTTGTGGCAATGCGCTCTCACGAACTTCACGCACAGTGGAATTCTGCTATGACCTAAAGTGGTATACAATATATAAAACTATACTATACTGTACGATATAATGCCATAAGTTTTCATTCTTTCAACCAATCTGAAGTGATTTTTTTCTCGCCCTCACTACTCACGTGGCAAATATATTTTTATCTCATCATTTTCACTCTGCCTACAGTCTACTATCTTCTTTGTGAATAATCATTTACAATCCTAAAAACTAAAACAAAGCAAGCCAATGCGATTTTTTGCCAAAATTCAAAGTGCATTTCAGATGTATAGATAAATAAAAACGGGGAAACAAGTCTTTAAACAACTTCAAAACCAGCGCGTTTCAAGTAGCATAACAAAATTCTATGCAAGGTTACATAGTACCAGAATTAAAATAAAAGTCCTATATATTGGGTGGAACTAAAGTATTTTTCAACAGCTGCAGCTGTACAGAATGATGTTTCCGAGAGGTGACCTTTTAATTCTGTGCTCCAAAACAACAACACTGCTTTATGACTAGAATTGTGTGAAGCACACAGAAATCCATATCACTAATCGTCCTAGAAAGGCTGACCATCACACCATAAGATCGATTATGCCAAGAGATCATTAAAAAAAAAAAAAGAACTGATAGATGTCAGAGTTCTCTCTTAATTAAACAGAAATGATGGAATGCGATTCACACTTCAAGATGAGAGTAGAAAAGATTAACAAGACAGTGCACAGAATGACAGCCAAGGTACAGCTACAGAACCTGGCAGACCAGCAACCAGATGGCTTGAGGATATCAGTAAACACATGGCAGTGACATAGCATAGAGAGATAGACAAGGCAGAAGCTGAGGAAAGGCTGCTATAAAGGGCTACATGCTACTGTGAATGGTAATGCTTATATGCTCTGGTGCCTGTAGTCTCTTTTGGAATTGAAGATCAGGTGCTTGTAGGTGTGTAATTATGTCTTTTAAAATGAAATATCAGGCACCGGTAGTCCTATCAGTAGGTGTTTTGGAATGGAATAGGTGGTGTTATTAAGTCTTCAAAGCAAACTAGAGGGAGACCAATCTGATTAAAGTTACTGACGAATAAAATTGACACATTGTCGGAAGTTCTACGATTACAAATTCGGGAGAAAAAAACAGTGTATTATTCTCCTTAATTTATCAACAGGAAATTTTGAAACATTGCTGCAATGTTTACAATTTTGAAGCATTGTCGCAAGATCTGCAATTACACGTTGTGGAGAGAAAACGGCAGATTGGTTCCCTTTGTGTTCTCATTTTTCCGGAATTCCAACCATCAAGGGTTAGCTCAAGTACTGGCTTATGTTTCTGCATGTCATTTCTCTTCACAAAACATGTTCACCTCCACGCTTGTTTACGGAATAGAAATATTTCAGAACCATCATCTGCCAAAACCACTTTTTCTCTTCACTGCTGTTCCCTTATGCTCGTTTCCCCACACCGCAGAACTGAGTCAGAGTTAGGAGGTAAGTACTCAAAGAGTTAAAGTGAGGACCAAAAATTACTGGTAATGTGTTAGGGTTTGCGGTATGGGGCGAGACCTAGGGTTAGAGTAAGTGTTAGCAGCAGCACAAGGGAACAGCACTACAGAGAAAAAGCGGTCGTCAGCAAAATATGCTACTTCTTAAAACAGCCAGCATTTGTTTTGTGTCTAACTTTGTTTTGTTAAGAAATCGTAGCGCGCTCAAGATAAAAATCAACATTTAATTTGTTGCTGTGAAATACGCAAAGTCGCACCAGCAATGACTATTGTGGAGAATGTCAACACCACCTTGTCAAATTCATTTCACACTATCTCTAGCTGAACATAGTCTTTCGATGATGTCTGTTGCCCAATTATTCTTAAGGAGCTTTCCTGATACAGAACTTGTGAATGTTTCTATGTACGTACAAAGTCATGATGACATTTTAAGCAAATAATAGCGCTAGTTTGGCTATTTCTGTTTCAAAAGCAACCATTTCAAAAAAAGTTCCTTGGTATGTGTGTGTCCATGTGTGTGTGTGTGTCCATGTGTGTGTGTTCGTGTGTTCGTGTGTTCGTGTGTGTGTGTGTGTGTGTGTGTGTGTGTGTGTGTGTGTGTGTGTGTGTGTGTGTGTGTGTGTGTGTGTTCAATGAACCTGCAACCCAAGGGACAATAGAGGGCAGACGAATACAGCCAAATGAATAGTTACCAAAAGGATGAAACCTACAGGAATACTGACAAAAGGATGGATACAATGATGAAGGATGCATCAGCGACTTCTATCTAAATGACATCACTAATAGGTGAACTCAAAATGGGGCTAAAAATGCTCTACTTTGATACTATGGAAATGAACATGAAGGAAACAACTTCTTTGATACCAGCTTTCTCAAAAGAGGAAAAAAAATCATTACGACACTAAGGAACTCAATGTAAAGGAATGCAACTTAAGACTTTGACACTAATGTTTCTCTTTAAACTGAAAACGACAGAATATACTTTTTATACATCTTACTTTTTCTGTTCTTTATACTGAAAAGTAACAGAGAGATAAAAAGCATGAGAGAGATAATTCTAAACTTTATACTTTTTCAACTAAATACGAGAGGAAACGGAACACTGCTACCAACTTAATAAACCGTTTCTGCAATGTCATTAACTTACGCCAGCTTGGGGGCGATTTTTTTTTTACAAAGTCTAACGTTTGAGCAATAAGTGTTTAAATGGTAAGAAAAAACTGGGAGGGCTGAGAGATTTAAGGGCTTATGCTTTCCCTAACCTATTTCACATAAACACAATTTACTTTTTAAAAAACCCCATAAAATGCACGTGAAGCATACATCTAATGATCTCAAAGTCTTAAAGGCCACATATAAAAACCCACGGTAATAACAAATTTCCGGAGTATCGCTTTCCCGAGACACAGATACAGACTGGTAAAATATGTCATGGTATGGTTTTCAAGGGTGTTGTCTTCCAAGATGCGTTGACTTATAGGATGTTATCTTTCGGGCTATGTTGTCTCCCGAGGTGATCTTCCACAGTGTTTTGTCTTCCATGGTGTGTAGTCTTCCAGGTTCAAAATTCATTTAATTTCTTTTCACAAATTATGATATTAGACATATTACATATTCTTCCATGGTGTGTTGTCTTTCAGGGTGTCGTCTTTTAGAGGGTAAAATTTCAGGGTGTGTTTGTCTTGCAGGGTGTGTAGTCTTCAAGGTGTGTTTCTTTTCAGGGTGTGTTGTCCTCCAGGTGTGTTCCTTTCCAGGGTGTGTTGTCTTCCAGGTGTGTTTCTTTCCAGGGTGTGTTGTTTTCCAGGGTGTGCTTTCTAGGATTTGTTGTCTTCCAGGTTGTAGTATTCCGGGACGTGTTGCCTTTTAGGATATGTTGTATTCCAGAGTGTGTTGTCTTTCTGGGTATGTTGTATTCCAGAATGTGTTGTCTTTCATGATATGTTCTATTCCAGAGTGTATTGTCTTCCAGAATATGTAGTTTTCCAGGATGTAGTTTCCTATGATGTAACAAGCCATCACATGTATTTGACTGGCTAACTTCTTTGTAGTGTTTGTGGGGCCTGAAAATAAAAAAAAGAAAGCTTGTCAGAGTGTCTGCATGTTCAGTTTTATTTTAATTATTGAAATGTGAATGTCATGAGCAAAGCTTTACTCTTATTAGATTGCCTTTTCCACCAGTAAACTTACTCAGGATGAGTAAAAGAGGGAGGGGAAAAGAGAGAGAGAGAGAGAGAGAGAGAGAGAGACAGAGAGAGAGACAGACAGACAGACAGACAGACAGACAGACAGACAGACAGACAGACAAACAGGCAGAGTTAAAGAGAGAGAGAGAGAGGAGAGAGAGAGAGAGAGAGAGAGAGAGAGAGAGAGAGAGAGAGAGAGAGAGAAGGAAAGAGAAAAAGAAAAAAAGGAAAAAGAAAGAAAAAAAGAAAGAAAGAAAGGGGGGCGGAGAGAGAGAGAGAGACAGACAGACAGACAGACAGACAGACAGACAGACACAGACAAACAGACAGAGAGACAGAGAGATACAAAGAGAGAGTAAGAAAGATATAGAGATTGGACGTGGGGTTATGGTCTGTATTTTTTTTTCTATTCTTAGACTAGAGATCCAATAATCTACAAAGGTGACGTTTATGCGTAAGCAAACATTTGCTACCCCCCTTTCCACAATTAAGGCAGCCATATTCCGGATTCTCGGACGATGTCTAAACACTATGCTATTGAGCATATGTTTGGGGATTTCTTGTCAACCATTCCTACTAGCGCAAAATGGCCTACACTCTTCTGAAAAGCCAAACCGTTTTAACATGCGTGTCAGGTGTTCTGCGTGACTCAAACGTGGGACCTCAGTTAATAGCCTCACCTGAAGAACTTTCAGGTAAGCGGAATTGATACTAATATCACTTTCAGGGGGGAAATTCTCTCAAACGGCGTCTCAGTGATGGTTTGAGCCTAGGGTATCAGAGTGTGACTTAATCGCTCTAACCACTAGGCTATCCTGTTCCAATTTTTAAGTGTGAGCGAAACAGAATGCACATTCTAGATGGTTCCTGGGAAGTTAAGCTAAAGAACACCCAACAGCAACAAGAACAGCTGGTGGTATTTTGGTAGTACCTTATTCTGTGCTTCCACTTGCTCGTGCCACGTCCTCAGGCATTGAAGCCCTAGGACGGGAACAGTCTTGATGACACCATGATTCTGCACAAAATATGATGCATGTTTAAATGTCACACACACACACACACACACACACACACACACACACACACACACACACAAACACACACACACACACACACAACACACAACCACCACACCGTGACACACACACACACACACACGCACACACACACAATGGAGACGGGATAGCCAAGTGGTCAGAACATTGCGCTGGATTCCCATTTGAAGGAATTTTCCTCCTGAAGTTAACAACAGTGCCGACTCCACTCTCCCCAAAAGTCCATCGGATGAGAGAATAAATCGAGGTTCCGTGTGCGAATGCATGGAGAAAATCTTGCGCACACGTTGAATCCTGTTTCGCTGATCTAAGAGTTAGGCCATCGTGTGCCAGTGGGAACAGATGACAATTACAAAACTGCATACACACGGGGACTGGATGTAAAAAAAAAGCACATGAGTTTATCCCATTATCCTCGATATAAAAGAATAAAATAAATAAATAAAATAAATAAACCACCACCGCCACAACCACAACCACAACCACACACACACACACACACACACACACACACACACACACACACAAGCGTACAAAAATACCACCATAAATACTATCTCATGATGTTTTCTCTTTTCACCCCTTCCACTCACTTCAGTAACTTCCATTACACTTTCCACTTTTCTCGTCTAATATCACTTAGAGTGAACAGACGTTAAATTGAAGACGACGACAACAACAACAACACACACACACACATTTTACTGATAAACACACCAAAGTGGCCTGCCTATTGTTTAAAAATCGATCTAGAAAATGGCTACTGCAAAGCACATGGGACATGGACATGAACTGAATGAAACTTTTTAAAATATCACCAACCGTTCTAAATTATGAAGATCTGCGTGTAGGCCATAAGTTACTTTTCACTCTTAACTTGTTGGAAGACGGGCAAAAACGACCAACCATCTTTAAAATAATGAATATTTTAGGCCTGAGTTTGAACAGTTTTCACTCAGTTCACATTTCTGCCCGGCTTTGTTCAGGTCACGTGAAAAGCAGGGTAACTCTGTGTGTCTGCTTGAGTTGCTATTCTTAGACCATCAGCGAGGAATGTTTACATGTTATTTCCCCTGACAATTTTTTTTTGTTTGAGGGGGGGGGGGGGGGGGTAGTTGTTCAGGTTCGGTGGTGGCCTCTTGTTTTTTTTGTTTTTGCTTTTGTTTTTTATTTGTGTTTTGTTTTAAATTTTTAAAGGGGGAGGGGGGGGGGGGGCTGGTAAGGTGTTTTGTTTGTTGGTTTTGTTAATGTATACGAATGATTGTTCTCGAATCAATTTCGGTCTCTGACTCATCTGATTTCTTTTTCTTCCAAGTACTGGTAAAACGATCACAAAATGCCGATAAAATAAATATTGTCCTTGTCAGTCACTTAACTGATAAAAACAGTCAGCTGAAATCGTAAAAAATAAGTATCGCCACATCTGTAGTTAGTCAGATTTGCATTAGCTGAAACAATTAAAAAAAAAAAGCGTGACTTTGCAATAACTGAAAGAAATTAAATAAAAACGGAATTCGAAATATGGCTATCACCACAGTGGGCGAAAAAGGTCGCAATACAGGAAATCTCACTATTGGTGAACTGTGGAGCTCTAGTCGAAGAGCGAAATGAATTTTTTTTAAGCGGTTATTATGAGTTTCATCCCTATGATGATTTCTTCAGAGCGAAAAGGCAAAGTAGGGATGGGGGGAAACACATTCCGTCTGTCAAGAGAATCTACTGCGTTTCAAATAAAAACGGGAGGGTAGAAAGAGGAAGGAGGCGAAGTACTAAGTGGTTACAACTTGAAACTACTGATATGACGGTAAACTAATGATGCAGGGTTGAGTCTTAACTAAACTGTCCATTTGAATGTCCATCCTCGCCCCCCCCTCCCCCCCTCATGAATTTAACAATACTTCCTGCTCTATTTCTCCGCAAATAATCCAGATGACATTGTGAACCAAAACGTTCCTCATTGAGCTTTGCAACATGTAAAAAGGTAAAGGTGTCCCATAACCTATGTAGTCGTAGGGGAGTGAGGCATCAAAGATCTCAGCTTCTCTTGGGGCCAGCATATTAAGGGCGGCGTCCATCTCCCTTTCCTCGCTGTTTTACCTTCCCTGACCCTAAAGTGGGCAGGTACCCATTAAGTGATTTACAGCTGGGTGAACTAGGGAGGGGGGGGGGGACTGAAACCTTAGCTTGGGGAATACCAGCGCTCTATCCACTGAGCTAACATGTCCACACATTATAAAGTCATCCTTCTTTCGTAGAATAAAGGAGATACGGTAAACTCTCAGCCTTGGGAGCACATGGATATCTTGTCTTGATAATCTATGCAACTTCGTTGGGTTTTTTTTAATCCATACTACAACAAATTGATTCAACATCTGTTTTCCTACTGTTCAACAAATCTTATCTTTTAATGTGTAGAATTATATAATAAAATCGGTTACCTGTAGCCTCAGGTCCAACTTGTATGAAGCGGGGATGATGCACTTTCTTGTCCAGTTGTCACTAGCTCTAAACTCTTGGCGCATGATAAGCAATTTGAAAATCTGTGGCTATGTCTCGAGAGCAAGTAAAAACGATATGGAGTACGTGTTGTCTTTCCAGGTACCAGGATGCATGCAAGGTATTTCTGTGACCAGCCTACTACTGACATCAACGATGGATTTGTAACATGTGTATCAGCTCTTTTCATAGGCAAACCCACAAACTAACATCTGCCAGGGTCCAAAATATATATATGAAAAACCGCAGTGAAGTGGTTCATCAAAGGAACACAATTCTCAAGCCTCTCAGGCCGAACATTCATTTTTCACGTGCCTTGTAAAGCATGAGCACTGACAAAGATAGCTTGCTATGCTACACAGCAGCTCTCTCTCTCTCTCTCTCTCTCTCTCTCCTCTCTCTCTCTCTCTCTCCTCTCTCTCTCTCTCTCTCTCTCTCTCTCTTCTCTCTCTCTCTCTCTCTCTCTCTCTCTCTCTCTCTCTCTCTCTCTCTCTCGTGTGAATTTACAGTTGTCTAAATCACACTGTAATGAATAGACATTAATCAATTGCTTTGAAGAAGAACAAAACAAAAATTAATAATAAGAGAATCGCACAGCACAGGTGTCGATACGCTCTTCTATTTTTGACAAAAACATTTACTTTACATATACTTTGTTTTTGATTTAAATTCGTTTTTTTAAGGATGACACATAAGCACTTATGTACTTTCTATTACATCCAGTTCCTATATGCATGCAGTCCTGTAAGATTTGTTTATTGGTTCGTACTGGCACACAATGGCCTACTCTTCCAAAAGGAAGAACAGGTTTTAACGTGTCTTGGGGAGAGCAGCCGGAATTCTCCGCAGAAAAATCTGCATTCACTGAAAGTGGTATATTATTGTGGGTATAGGTTGGAGAAAGAATGATCATAGCTCATGAAAGATCCCCACAAGCATACATACTGAGAGAGAGAGAGAGAGAGAGAGAGAGAGAGAGAGAGAGAGAGAGAGAGAGAAGAGAAGAGAGAGAGAGAGAGAGGAGAGAGAGACAGACAGACAGACAGACAGACAGACAGACAGATAGACAGACAGGCAGGCAGACAGACAGACAGACAGAGACAGAGAGAAAGAAAGAGTACCCGACGAACTCTTTGAATGCCACTACAATTTTTAAAAAGTGTATTTTGGATCAAGTGACATGTTTAGCTTGTGAAAATGCGTTTCAATGCAGACTGTGATGTTTTCAAAGCCAAAGTTGTGACCATGAATTTAGGAACGTTATGGCTTGTTCCCCATTATTTCAAGTTTTTGTTTTCTTTTCAGAAGGTGCAGTTCCTAAAGATGTCCCTACAACAGGTGTTTGATAGCAAACACTCTAGGACCTAATGATTCCGGGTTTGTTATCATAACAAGCAGTAGTCTTTCAATGCTGGATTTGAATGGGCAGGATACTGAAAGATTTAAACGAGATTTTAAAAAAAAGAACATGTTGGAAAAGATATATCAAGATAATAACATGTTGGGACAATAACCGGAACTCAAGATACGACTGACAGATAGGACACATCAGAAAGAATGGTCATAAAGATTTACCAACATAACAAAATGCTAGGAGGTAATCTTGAATTGAACTAAAACTACGGATGAGAGATGGTAAAGACTGGGGGAAGCCTATACCTTCTATTTTGAATTTTTCTTTCTCCAAAATGAAGCATGACGTATCGTTTTGAATGTGCTGGAGACGAACAATTTCCTGAGAAGACATGTCAGCAGTTCCAACAGATTAGGAAATTAAAGTAAGTTAGGAAAGACATCAGCTTAATGATAGCACCCAGAATATAAAAAGTAGGTTCTGGAAGCTTTTCTCGCATTGAAGTTAGAAAACGGAGAGATTTGATTGATTTAATTATGCATAGGGAGAGATATTAACTTCGGTAACAAGACAAAGATTCGGGGAAGAATTTTGAACGAGAGTGTTACTCCTTTCCACCATTTAAAAAATAACATACGGAGATTGCCTTTTTTACTATCAATCAGATGGAATTCAGTTTGCTTAGGTTTGAATAAGCAACTATGTGTAGCTTTGTATTACTAATAGCCTTAAGAATCGAACTCTGAAAAAAATAGAATTGAACCCTATGGGACATCATCCTTGAGAGATCATGAGGTCAGAATGCGACCTTCAGACCGTCATATTCTAAGTTCAACATGACGCATATATACAGAAAGATCTAGCAAGATTTGTCCCTGATATGCCACAACAAAATTAATCAGATTTACTTACGACAAAGGATTAAAATAACGAAGACGGTTGTAAGAGGCAAACAAATGTTTGATTTGAAATGCAAAATCCAACCATATATGATCATTTTATTGACAGAAATGTATTCTCCAAGCAATTTTTGAAAAGATGTGAGAGAGAGAGAGAGAAGTATCCTCTAAAGCATTTTAAAAAACACAAAACACGCTTGAGATCGGGTGAAAAGTTCCTAAACAACTACGCTGGAGATAATAATTTCCTTCAGCGGGAAAGTGAGAAATGTGTGTCTGAGGTTATCAGGTGCAATGTCAGAGGGCAGTGCGATGCTGATAATCTCTGTTAGGGATGGTGCTGTATCATAGGAACGCTGCTTCAGTGGTGATATTGAAAGATAAGTCCAGAGAGCAAGAGTTTGATGGACAG
>CM060330.1:51696859-51706558 GCA_030674155.1 Stramonita haemastoma
ACCGGTGCACCACAAGGTACTGTTTTAGCTCCTGTGCTTTTTACATTGTATACAAATGACTGCATTGGTACAGTAACTACTCCTGTTGTAAAATACTCAGACGACTCTGCTGTACTAGACACATCAAACTCGGATACTGTTTACTTTGACAAAGTACAAAAGTTCTGTGACTGGTGCAAAAACAACTATCTAGATTTAAACGTCAACAAAACAAAAGAAATGCTTATTGATTTTCGCAGGAATACGCCCCCAGTTCCTGATCTGTTTATATATAGGGGAACAAAAGTAGAGAGAGCGCAGGAGTACAAATATCCTGGAACAATTCTAGTTGATAAGCTGAATTTCAATGCAAACACTGCTTTTATTCACAAAAAAATGTCAATCAAGGATATACTGCCTTCAAAAACTGCGGTCACTGAATGTTAAAAAGGATATCATGTGCTTGTTTTATCGTAGTTTTGTAGAATCTGTTTTGTCATATGGGTTTTTATGCTGGTTGGGTTGTTTGAATGTTAAGGGCAAGAACGTATTGAACAGAGTTGTGAATGTGTGTGGAAAAATTGTTGGAGAGAAGCAAAAGACACTGAACTCATTATATGAAAATCAGATGATTAAAAAAGCTAAAAACATTTCCACTGACAAGACCCATGTGCTTTCACAGCACTATACATTGCTTCCATCTGGTCGAAGATTCCGGATGCCAAAATCAAAATCAAACAGAACCAAAAACAGTTTTATTAACAAATCAATTCACTTTCTAAATCACTGTTGATTTATATTTTTTTTTATGATATATATATAATTATAAAAAATATATTTTTATGCATGTGTGTATATATGCATATAATTATGTTTTATATATCCATCAAATAACAGTGTATGCTCGAGTATGCACCTGAGATGGGAGAGGGAGAGGGGGAGAGGGGGAGAGGGGGAGAGAGAGAGAGAAGAGAGAGGAGAGAGAGAGGAGAGAGAGAGAGAGAGAGAGAGAGAGAGAGAGAGAGAGAGAGTGCATGTGTGCGCGTGCATGTGTGTGTATGCGTGTGTGTGTGTACGTTTTATCTAAAATACCAGTTACTGAATAAACGTAAACTGTGATGGGTGATGAGTAGAAAGGATGTTGAATGGTTTTTTTCAAAATGTTTTTGTCATGTTCTGCATTTTAATGTAGAAATATTTATACCGGTAATATATGCATTGATTATGCTAATGAGATATATTAATAGATGTGTTTAAATAATTATTGTGTTATAATTTTGCCTTGTTAATCTTAACTATTATCGATATGTGTGTATGTGTGTGTGCGTGCGAGGATGTGTGTGTGTGGGTGGGTGTGCGAGCGTGCGCGCGCGTACGTGTGTGCATGTGACGCAGGGTATTGTCGATTTTAAGATACTGTTGCTTTTTACTTTTTCTTTTGTTTAACAATGCATGCGGTGTAATTGTAATTTTAGAATGCCACTCATAACTTCTCAAGTTGAGACATTAAAGTATTCTTGAGTCTTGAGTCTTGAAAAGACCAGCTTGCACACATAGTCTGGTAAGGTATAAGAAATCTTGCACACACGTCAAAACCTGCTCCGCCTTTCGGAATGGCAGGACATTGTGTGCTGGTGGGAACGGATGACAACAGTTACAAAACCACATGCTCATAGGGACTCGATATAAAATAAAAAGCCCATGAGTGTTTTTTTTTTTATATTATTATTCATTAAGTAAAAAAATATATATATATCAAAGAATACACACACGCGCACGCACGCATACACACACACACACAAACACACACACACACACACAAACTAACACACACACAAAACACACACACACACACACACACACACACACACACACACACACACACACACACACACACACACACACACACACACACGGAGTTCTTTCACTGACTTCAAAAGCAGACGTAATCACACAGACGTCTGTCTCTACAAGGCCCCCAGAGAGGAACAACAGTCTCTTGTACAGGGGATAAGATGTGACACAACTCCAGAACCACTGGCGTCTACATATCTCAGTCCATTGTATCGAATTTGAAAATCACATTTAAACTGTTTCTTTTTGTTTCTTTGTCTGCTTGTCTTCCTGTCTGTATGTGTCTGTCTGTGTCTGTCTATTTATCTGACTGTATGTCTGTCTCCATGTCTGTCTGTCTCTGACTCTGTCTGTCTGTCTGTCTGTCTGTCTGTCTGTCTCTCTCTCTCTCTCTCTCTCTCTCTCTCTCTCTCTCTCTCTCTCTCTCTCTCGCTTATGCCATAACCCTCTTTAAATAAAATGTATTCAATTCAAATCAGTTCTCTATCTATCTCTCTCATTTTTTAACATGACGTCAAAAGTATATTGAGTCACACCAGACGTCTCCAAGAGGCCCCAAGATAGGAACAACCAACCGTCTCTCTTACACGAAGTAAAGTATGATACAATTTCAGGGCCACTGGTATACATACACTGCTTAAGCCATTGGTAGTACAGTTCAGAGTCCTTCACTTCAAGCTTTGGCTACCTTAATTGTGACGTTGATTTCTGTATATTGTAACATTTTTGGACACGAAAAAGTTGTCTTTACTATTGGCTGGGGTGTTTTTTCTTCTAAAACTGCCGTCAACCGTATTGGATTAATTACACTTAGTTTAAGAAGCTATAGGTTCGGGAGAGCTCAGTGGTCAGAGCACTCACTTTCCCCAAGTTATGGTTAAGCCGCATCGAGCGTCGTTAAAAAGTGGATGGGTGACCGTTTGCGCGCCTTGGTTTTAGTTGTACAGTTCCCCAATCCTCCCAGCTGTAAATGGGTACCTGCCCTCTTTAGGGTCGGGGAAGGTAAAGCAGTGAGGGAGAGCAGATGGGCGCCGCCCCTAAGTTGTTTGCCCCTGGAGAAGCTAAGTTCTCTTTCGTCTTGCTCCCCAAAGACTGCATAGGTTATAGGAATAGTTTAGCTTTTTTTTAAAGCCTATCTCCTTTTTTCGTATTGATTGCATGTTGTTCAGTACGAGGCTCAAACATTCAATTGTGTGAGCACGTGTGTGTGTGTGTGTGTGTGTGTGTGTGTGTGTGTGTGTGTGTGTGTGTGTGGTGCGTGCGCGTGCGTGTGTGTGTGTGTGTGTGCGTGTGTGTATGTGCGTGCGTACGTGCATGTGTGCGTGCATGCGGCATGCGTGCGTGTGTGTTTCCGTCTGGAACCCACTCCCACCCCCACCACCCTCATCCCCGCACAGTCACTTCTTTAAAGGCCAGAAAAGTACAGACCTAATCCCCCAGACGTTTTCATGAAGCCCCAGGGAGGAACAAGAGTCGCTTGCACTGTGACTAAAAGTTGATACAACTTTACAACGACTAGTGACTACACACCTGAGCCCGTGATAACACTGTAGAGTTTCCTTTGAAAACTTTCTTTCCCTATTTTAGCTTCAGTGTAGGTGTTTCTGTAGTACGATCAGTCTTTTAGACGTTTCGTTTTGCATCCTTAAGTGAAAGGCAGGGAGATTTTTGTCAAGAAAACACAGACACAGACACAGACACAGACACACAGACACAGACACAGAACACACACACACACACACACACACACACATATATATATATATATATATATATATACACACAAACACACACAGATAATATATATATATATTATATATATATATATATATATATATATATATATATATATATATATATATATATATATATATATATATATATATATATAAAGGCAGATATGCTAAGGATTCTCTCTTTTTTTATCCCCCTCTTTCTTTATGTCTCATTCCTTTTCATCCTGTCATATTCTTATTTATTTTCTGCCTTATTAGTCCATTTTTCTTGCTTTTTCTTAGAAAAAACTAAAAAGATAACAATTCTCTTCCACGTCGAAGTCGTATGCATGAGCCTGATTTGTCAGGAGTTAACGGCAGCGCAATGCATTCCCGTTCATATGACAAGACAACAATAGTTGCTGTCTGAAAGCGTTCGACGACGACGAAGAAGAAGAAGAAATCATAACGATAATAGCTTAGGTGTCAGTAGATAAGGAAACTAGGTTGATTAAGTGAGGGTACGGGGATGTGTTGGTCTCCTGTCGTTTGTCTGTAGAGTCCCACAGACCCTAGTATGGACTTGATGCCCACACTGCATTAATAATCAATTATGGTAGGGTACCTTCGGGCGCAAACAGGAGCTGACTGAATTTATACACAAGGCGATTCTTCTTCTTCTTCTTCTTCTTCTTCTTCTTCTTCTTCTTCTTCTTCTTCTTCTTTTTCTTCTTCTTCTTCTTCTTCTTCTTCTTCTTCTTCTTCTTCTTCTTCTTCTTCTTCTTCTTCTTCGCCGAATGCTCAGACAGCAAATACTGTTGTCTGTTATATAAACGAAACTGCTGCCGTCAAGCGCCTCTTAAGTCAGGCCCAGCACATCCGACTTTGGTAGAGAGAGACCTAGTATCTTTGAAATCTCCCTGGGAAAAAAAGGTAAGAGAATGGTATTCTTTTTATTGAAGAAAACAAAGACACATCACTAAGTTTAGCAAAAAAACTACATTTGTAGACGGCAAGATGTGTGTGATACGCTACCCTACAAAACTTCAACCAGAAAGTCATGATTTAACAAGGGAAAAACCATCCATATTTCGCTCTCCTAAAATAAAAGAACCTATCATGTTTTGTTTAAGACATTAGTTATCAGTTATCTGTTATGAATTTGAAAATGTGCTTCATGTCATTGGTAACTTGTAATTTGGGTGATAAATGTTCTATTAAAACAGAATATTTTATCTCCACCACTCTTTAACTTTTGTTGACGTATGAGTTCTGTTAGCTGCAAATAAATGATAGTTTAGATAGAACAGGAGAAATACATATTTTGTCTGGCAGTTATTTTCTGAACCAAATAATAACATCTACCAGCCGTAGTTGCTTATTGCTGTTATCAAAATTACAACATTCTTATGACTTACATTGTCATATAGACTGTAAACATCATAATTTTGAATAATGGCAGATTTCTAATTCAACTTTACTATTGAAACCGAGAAGAATACAACGCATATTGCAAACAGTATAAGACAAAACATGGAAGGGGAAGATAGGAGATCTCTAAAACTTTGAACTCTGAAGACTAAAATTGTTTAATGCACATCGGCCTTTGGCCACGATACATATCAAGGTATAAGGATAGAAAAAAGTGGAAAAACAGATAAAAAAATTAATCATGACTTTTTACAAGTCTTGTTTAGACTTTTACAAGATAGGAGAGAGAAAGGGAGAGAGAGAGCAAAAACCATAAAAGCACGGATAAAAAGGAAGAAAGAAAACACCGACACAGAGATACGCGAAAAAAAAACCCAGAGAAGTACAAAACAGTGCAAACATACATAGCCAAAAGAACTGAAAACATCCTACTGCAAAAACCCGTGATGTGGAGGCAAATGCCCTTCAGACATTATCAAACCACTAACACTCTGGGCTCTTAAACGTCCATCAACTTGTTCACCTTGAGCCTTGAAGAGATGAAAGCAGGTTGTACTTAACTGTCTCTACTGCAGGTATCACGAAAGCAGATATCTAAAACTGCCATTAAAACCGTTTAGAAACAGAACTAAATCAAAACAATTTATTACTGATAGCAGATCATCTATGGCTTTATCTGAAAGGTGCTTCTGATTTATGCAGGAAAGAGGAGGAGAAGAGATCTTACAATCATTGGAAAAGCTATGACAAGAATACGAAGAAGAGGCGGAGGAAGGGGAAGAAAAGAAAGAAAGAAAGAAAGAAAGAAAGAAGAGAGAGACAGAGAGAGAGAGAGGAGAGAGAGAGAGAAGGAGAGAGAGAGAGAGAGAGAGAGAGAGAGAGAGAGAGAGAGAGAGAGAGAGAGAGAGAGAGAGAGAGACACCAAGAACCATAAAAGAACGATCAAAAGGAAGACAGAAAAACAGGGGGAGGGGGGACGAGGAGGACTTCAAGAAAGACTAAGAGAAGAAGAAGAACGAAGATATATAAAGATGACATTAAAAGCGATAGACAAACAGACAGACAGACATACAGACAGACAGATAGACAGACAGACAGACAGACAGACAGACAGACAAAGGCATAAAAAGAGAGAGAGACACACAGAGCGCAAGGCAGGAAGAAAAGTAGCCTTATTTCTCCACTTATACGGCAAAGTAGTATCTTAATGGAGAGAGGTGTTTTATCTCAGTCATAACATGAAGCCTCACATATCCTGAAAATACGACACAAAAACGGACCCTCCGCATTTAAAGCAGCATCACATCACGTACCATCACTTCTGACCATCACTGACTCTCTTGGTGGCTATTTCTTTCATACCAAAAGATACCACAACTATCTCCTGTTTATGTACTTTACCAGCATCAAACGCTTTCTATTACTCATCTGTCACCTACCCTCACAAAACTCCCTCCTACTTATTTCCTTCTTTAAAGTGTCGTTACTTTTATCTATCTTTGCATGCTTGGTATAAAGAAAGATGGGAGATGAAGAGCACCATAGAAGTAGCCTAATGGGTTGGATGTACAAAGTTTCAGTTTGGAGTTTGCTGGTGTGGTGTATGTATGTTTGGGTTTTAAGACCTCTACCCCCAAAAAGGTAAAAAGGGCGGGGTAGCTAAGTGGTCAGAGCGCTCGCTTTCCCCAAGTCAAGTTAAAAAGCAGCGTCGAGCGTGGTTACCAGTTGGATGGGTGACCGTTTGCGCACCTTGGCTTCTGTACAGTCCCTCCAGTTCACCCAGCTGTAAATGAGTACCGGCCCTCTTTAGGGTCAAGGAAGGTAACGCAGCGAGGGAGAGGAGATGGGCGCCGCCCTCAATATGCTGGCCCCTAGAGAAGCTGAGGTCTCTGACGCCTCGCTCACCTACGACCACACAGGTTATGGGACACCTTAATCTTACCTTTACCTTTTACCCCCAAACACAAGAAGAGAAAACTAAAGTGGTATCGTCATGTCACAAGACTGGACAGCCTCTCAAAAGACTATCTTGTAAGGCTGAGTGTCTGCACCCCTTACCCCCCCCCCCCCCCCCCCGTCGCTGTGGGGGGTGCCGTGGGGCTGTCAATATAAACAGCATCTCAACTTCTCGAAATTCTGTGCTAGAAATTCCCTCTTTTCCATTCTTCCCTTTGATTCTACTTTGTTCATTTTTCTTTCTGTCACTTCCTTCTTGTCTGTTATCTGCCTTCTTGGTCTATTCTCCTAACTTTATTTTTCGCCCAGAAAGACTTTAAAAAATAACTATTGTCTCCCACACTGAAGTCAGATTCACTGGGCCTGACTTGTCAGGCGCTTAACAGCAGTGCAATCCGTTTTCGCTCATGTGACAGACAATGATAATTGCTGTCTGAGCATTAGACGAATCTTGAGGAAGAAGTAAGGCAGAGTGAAAGGAGGTAGAAGAAGAAGAAGAGGCAGACAGAAGGAAATAGATGGTTAAAATCCTTGATCAGACATGATAGATTTGTTGAGAGTCAGGCGTTGACACACGACCGCTGCAGATGGAGAGAGCTGGTTATTTTTGTTAATGCACAACATACTATAGCGTAGTATAGAGTAGTATAGCATAGTGTAGCGTAGCGTAGCGTAGCGTAGCGTAGCATAGCATAGCATAGCATAGCATAGCATAGCATAGCATTGTATAGGTAGCATTTCATTTGGTAGCGTAGTATAGTGTAGTACAGTACAGCACAGCACAGCATAGCATAGCATTGCACAGCACAGCACAGCATGGCATAGCATATCATTGTACTGCACAATTTAGTATGGTATTGTTCAGAATAGCGCAGTGTAGTAGAGAGCAGTGCATGGAATAATGTGGAGTGAAGAGTTAGTGTAACGCAGAGAGGTGGATGAAGTAGTGAGGAAATGATCGTGTGTGGGAATATTCACCCATTCGTTGACAGAAGGATCAATCAGAACGATAGCATCTGAAATATCTTTCAGCAAATCTAAACAGCCTAGAAGAAAGAAACACACACACACACGCGCGAGCGCGTGCGCACACACTGACACATACACACACATGCACGCACGCACACACACATGCATGCGCACACATACGCACGCACGCATGCACACACACAATACACACATACACATACACACATATACACACAGACACATATACACAGACACAGACACACACGCACGCACACAGACATAGGCATACAAACAGACTCATATAGACCGACATATAGACAGACTGACAGAAACGCACAAAGAGGCACAAAGAGGCATTAAGAAAAGAGAGAGAGAGAGAGAGAGAGAGAGAGAGAGAGAGAGAGAGAGAGAGAGAGAGAGAGAGAGAGAGAGAGAGAGAGAGAGAGAGAGAGAGACAGACAGACAGACAGACAGACAGACAGACAGACAGACAGACAGAAAGACAGAAAGACGGACAGACAGACAGACTGATAGGCAGACAGAAAGAAACAGACAGACAGACAGACATACAGAGACTGAGAGAGAGACGGAGAGACAGAGACAGAAATAAAGAGAGAGAGAATGAGACACAGAGACAGAGAGACAGACAGAAAGACACAGACAGGCACACACAGTGAACAAGAGCAAGATGACTCTGTCTATTTTGATTTTTTCTAGTCATCTTTTAAATCTCTCACACTTTAAAGCCTCACTAAGCGCTATCTTGACGGATGGGATATACAACTTGGCACTTCAAAGACATAAACATAGCATTTCAGCTGCCTTTGAATGGGCGCTATCTTTATATCTGCACATCTCTCCTGCCATATCGCAATTCGCCTGCCCCCTTCTTTCTAGCTCTCACTATCTCTGTCTGTCTGTATGGCAGTCGGTCAGTGTGTGTGTGTGTGTGTGTGTGTGTGTGTGTGTGTGTGTGTGTGTGTGTGTGTGTGTGTGTGTGTGTGTGTGTTGTGTGTTGTATGTGTGTGTCTATGTGTCTGTGTGTGTCTGTGTGTGTCTGTGTGTCTGTGTCTGTGTCTGTGTTTGTGTGTATGTCTGTGCGTTTTTCTGTATGTCTGTCTGTATGTCTGTCTGCCTGTCTGCCTGTCCGGCTTTGGTCCTCAGAAGTTTGTTTACAATTCTCTCTACATCACTAGTCTCAGTAGAGTGAATGCGGCACTACATGGACTGATACACTTCTTATATACCACTGACATCTGAGACCCCAGCATCAGTCTGTGTATTCGCACGTGAGACCTTAGTTTGTTATGCGGCAAAAAGCAAACATCGTCAATATCAGTGCCACCATCATCTTCTTGATCTACATTGTCACTACCGGGAAGGAGAACGAAGAAAATGGCATGAGGGAAACAGTAGTCCAATGTTTTCCTTCAGAACCAGGTTTGTCTTGAGTTTAAACCATACACAAAGGCAAAGTAAAAAGATAGAACGATGGTGAACAATCCCCACATGAAGAAGAAAATTCTGCCACGGCCGAAACTGTTGCTTTGCGCTGTGCACACAGTGTCAAACCGACAAAAGACCAATTTCCAAAGATGGTTCACCACTTTATGATTAATAATTAATCACTGTAGAAGGTGACCAATGCAATTATTTCATTGGTCAACTTCTACAGTGGTTGTGTTATGTATTGGAAAATGAAGAGACCCTCTTCATCGTTCATGTCTACCACCCTGGCCTTCCTCCCAGTTATCTCTGAAATTCATAGGATTTACTTCTATGCACAGAGCTCCCC
>CM060330.1:51706658-51717107 GCA_030674155.1 Stramonita haemastoma
ACAAAGACAGAGACAGAGACAGAGATAGAGAGACAGAGACAGAGAGACAGAGACAGAGAGACAGAGAGAGACAGAGAGAGACAGAAAGAGAGAGAAAGAAAGAAAGAGAGAGAGAGAGAGAGAGAGAGAGAGAGAGAGAGAGAGAGAGAGACAGAGACAGAGACAGAGACAGAGACAGAGACAGAGAGAAAACAAAAGAAATGAGTACATTGAAACAGTATAGTAAAAGATGAGCGCTAACAGAAGAATCAACAGCAACAAGATTTTTTCTCCCCCTCCCCCACCACCAGATGCACAGTAAAAGACAAAGGTGAAAAAAGTTCAAAGAAATGAAGATGATAGAGGTAAGTTATGAGTCAAAGAAAACTAGCATTCATGAAAATGAAAACCAAACGAAACAAGAAGGACATAAATGAATATTTTTGTCATAGCAGAGAAGAAATTCACACAGTGTGAAAAATATTTAAGCCCAAAGAAATAATTTCTCCAAGTTGGAATGTAGCTAACCAAATAAATAGTGGGCAGAAAGGGTCCCATGTGCCAAAAATCTGACCATTAGTGAACCTCGGAGCTCGAACCAGGAAACAAGTAAACAAGAAAACTTCTGTGACCAGCATCTTGATTAAGCAGCCTTTACTAAACTACACCTACAAGGAAAGACATACATGAGCAGAAAACCTCACTAAGTACACAGTAAAAAGAAACAGAAAGCTGGATTTAACATCAGTATTGACTCAACTCCTTGAAAAATCCATCGGGGGAGACTTAAAAACCGGAGTTCTGCGTTTGAACGCTCGCAGACCATCTTGCGCACATGTTAAAATATGGAGCCTTTTGAAAGAGTAGGCTATTGTGTGCCGATAGGAACGGATGACAGACTCTACTTAAGTGCTGGCATATGGCGAATGAATGTAAAGCAGCAAATAAGTGCTTATTTATTATTCCATCAAAATAAAAACAAAAATAACGACTTTTTGAAAGCATTCGCACAACACTAAAAAACAAACTTGTCAATAGACCAAACAGAAAATAAAAACTTGTAGAATGCAGAATCCAGCTCTACCACTAGAGGCAACCGAGGTTTTTTGTTATTTTGGGGGGAACCAAGCCTAAGAACACAGTGATGAGGAATCTGTGGGGAACTGATCCATGCACACACCACACAAAAACTGACCATGCATCGTTAGACTTTGGCCAGGCAAGGCGTGGTGTCTGGCACTGCGGTCTGTGGTGATACCTCTTTTTCCTAATGAGCGTTACGTGCAGCACGTGCTCAACTGGCGTTGACCTGAAAGAAAGCTGACTCTACACAAAGGTAGTTTCATACTGCCCCTCCATCACCACTTGGTGTGTGGACAGAAAAAAACAAATAAAATAAAACATGTGGACAAAGTCAACGCCTTGTTTAGTTTTACTTTGATGGGTTTAATTTCGATTTTGCGTCTGTTCACTTGAAATGATAATTATTAGACCAGGGGGAAAAGGGAGGAAGGGAGGGGGAGTTCATATTATAAGAATATGTTGATAAAAGGAAGCCAACGTACCAAACAAATTAGCCAATGTGATCAGAATGATAAGTAATGATAAACACATCATTAACATTAATGCAACTACTGGGGCACGATTTCAGATTTCTAATTTTCAAAAATGTGTATAGTGATAAAAAAGTAAAAAAAGTTCTCAATTTCAAAACCCTACAGTTTTGTGCACAAGGAAAAAACATACACCATAAACAATTAAACTATGATTTACATTTCAGATGTGCAACCATGTCCACAAATTCAAATATACTCCAAGAATAGAAACAGACAGATAGATAAAGGAGAGAAAAAAAAGGGACGTAACTACCATAGGCATTGGAGCAGAAGGAGGAAAAAGAAAACAAAAAAGTATACTGCAGCAAATAACAATAAGATATTCATAAAAATCAACAAAAGTTACAGGAAGAGCAGACAACAAAACAATTCGAGGCAGTAAGTGTAGACAAATCTATTTTGATCTAGACCATTCAATAAAGATTCAGTTAGCAACGTTTATTTCCCCCCCTAAAGAAAAGAGTTGATCTGTTTCATCGTACATTTTATCTTGTTCTTGTCTTTGTTCAGGCGGCTCCTGCAACGGTACTGGAAGCATTCGTATCAGCGGTGACTTTCCAATGGATCATTCCAGCGACTTAGAGAGGGGGTCTTCTGCATGGGTAACAGCTTGCCCTCCAAACTTACTTACCCAGGCCTTGAACTCTAGAGCCTGGAGCACAGCCCCATAGTCTTCGAAGACTGACAGATGCCTACTAAGTATTCGTATGTTCAATGCTCTCTGTTTTTGCATTAATAATAACAACGCCATTTTGGCAAAATGATGTTGTTTTTGTGACCCACACTTCCTCCATACCCCACAGTTGATGACAGGAATAAAATCTTGAATCTTGCTCCGAATCAGAGGGTATAGATGCTGGGGTTTTTCCCAGCTGTCTCTCTCCAACAACCCATCGCTTATCCTACAAACTCTGCAAATCACTCATGTGAGAAATTGCCATGTGGGGCAAGCCACACTCTCAATGAGAATGAAGGAGGCACTACATGCAGTGATACCATCTTTATGTAGCCTACCACCACCGACTTCCAAGACCCTAACATCAACCGAAGGAGATTGTATCAGCAGGCCTACTTGTGAATGCACTGGGGCAGCACAACCAGTGTGTAGTCTTCATCAGTCTAGTGATAGCTGCTGTCTACCCATTGAGAAAGTTAAGAGGCTATGCTTCCAAATTTGTAGTATTCCATAAGTTGCCAGTCCCTCTTCCCATTTCACAAGGTCATGTGAGGTGGCCTGGGTGTGGTGCTTTTTTGTTTGATTTAGTACTCCAATTCAGTTCAGTACATCTTGTGGTCGTCTATGTTGGTTCAATGCTCTTTGTTTTTGCATTGATAACAACAACGTTATTATGTTGCAAAATGATGTTGTTTTTCTGACTCTCATCTTATCCACACTCCACAAAAAATGACAGGAATGAATCTGGGATATTGCTCTGAATCAGCGGCTATAGATGAAGGGTTTTCCCAGCTGTCTCTCTCCAACAATCACCCATCGCTCATCCTACAAACTGCAACTCACTCATGTGAGAAACTGCCATGTGGGGAAAGCCACACTCTAAATGAAGGAGGCGCTACATTGAGTGATACCATCTCTATGTACCACCATCCTCCAAGACCCTAACATCAACCGATGGAGATTGTATCAGCATTTGTGAATACACTGGCGGTAACACAACCAGTGTATAGTAGGCGTCAGCTGTCTAGCGATAGCTGCTGCCTACCCATTGAGAAAGTTTAGGGCCAATGTTTCCAAATTTGTAGCATGCCAGAAGTTGCCAGTCTGTCTTACCTTTCCACAAGACCGTGTGTGGTGGCCTGGGCCGGAGTCTTTCGGATGACGTGATAATAGAGGGTTTGTGGTTTGTTTGTTTTTTTAAATATAGCACTCCAAGTCAATTCAGTATTCCTTGTAGTAAGCTTTGTTGCTCAACGCTTTTTGTTTTCTCACTGATAATAACTACGTTATTTTTGCAAAATAATGTTGATTTTACGACCCCCACCCCCTCCACAACCCACAATAGATGACAGGAATGAATCTTGAATCCTGCTCTGAATCAGAGAGTATAGATGATGGGGCTTTTCCTAGCTGTCTCACTCCATCGACCACACTCATCCTACAAAGTGTGTGAGTCATTGCCTTGTGGGGAAAGCCACACTCTAAATGAGAACGAAGGAGGCACTATATGAAGTGATACCATCTCTATGTACCACCATTTTCCAAGACCCTAACATTGACTGAAGGAGATTGTATCATCACTTGTGAATGCACTGGTGGTAGCACAACCAGTGTATAGTAGTCGTTGCTGGTCTAGCGATAAATGCTGCTAACCTATTGAGAAAGTTAAGGAGCTATGTTCCAGAACGCGTAGCATGCCAGCAGAGGTTACCAATCCGTTTTCTCTTTTCACAAGAGGATACGCGATAGGGTGTGTGTTAGTGTCTTGGATGACGCGATAATAGAGATTTTTTGTACAATATTAATTTGGCTCTTCAACTCAGTTAGATATTGTTTATAGCCCTGCCGACCACAGAGGCCATATCGGGGCTGTCACTTTAAACATTGACAAGAAAAAGAAAGCTGAAATAAAACTGTCCCTCACGATAGATTTAATCAGAGATACTCTAATGGGAACGGGATAGCTCAGTGGTCAGACTACTCACTTTCCCCAAGCTACAGTTAAGCAGCATCGAGTGTGGTTACCAAGTGGAATGATGACCGTTTGCACGCACACCTTGGCTTCAGTACAGTCCCCCTGTTCATTCAGCTTTAAATGGGTACCTGCCCTCTTGAGGGTCAGGGAAGGTAAAGCAGTGAGGGAGAGGAGATGGGCGCCGCCCTCAATATAGCTGGCCCCTAGAGAAGCCGAGGTCTCTGATGCCTCGCTCCACTACGACCACATAGGTTATGGGACACCTTTACCTTTTTACGTACTTACGTACCGTACTCTAATGGAGAAGTGAATATTGTGACTTCTCCCTTCACATTTAAAGGATTGTTATGACACTGCAGCAAACGTAAGCAGGCAATATTGTGCATGCATTAACAAAACAGAACCTCAGTTTATGGTCAAGGACACACACACACACACACACACATACACACACACGCACGCACGCACGCACGCACGCACGCACGCACACACACACACACACACACACACACACACACACACACACACACACACACACACACACACAGAGGAAAATAAATACATGATGGCGAAACCAAGCTTTCCAGAAAAATTCCTTAGCCAATGTTGATCGACAGGGTCTGTCATAATTCGAAATGCTCTCAAACACAGTGCAGACCACTGCCAAGCCAACAGAAGGCCACGTACCAGAGAGGATTCACTACCTAATAATGAATAACTTTATTATCTTATTGTATACCACTCTATGTCACAGCAGATTTCTCTGCGTGAAATTCGGGCTGCTGTCCCTGGGGAGAGCGCGTCGCCACAAGTGCAGCCCCTACCCATTATTATTATTTCTTTTTCCTGTCTGCAACTATATTTGTTTCCCTATCAGGGTGACTTTTTTCTACAGAATTTTGCCAGGGAGAACCCTCTTGTTGCCCTAGGTTCTTTTACGTGCGATAAATAATGATGTGTAACACACGGGACCTCGGTTTATTGTCTCATCCGAAAGACTAGCACACAGACCATCACTCATGGTCTAATGGATGGGGGAAAAGTTTGGGGCCCAAACGGAATTCGAGCCACCGCACACTCCGACCCGGACTTTTCGCTTTCTAGACAGGCGCGTTACCTCTAGACCACCAGTAAAACACTGTTTGTTCTGAGTCGGTGCATGATTAGGCCTTCCTCATCTGTCTGTCTGTCTGTCTGTCTGTCTGTCTGTCTGTCTGTCTGTCTGTCTGTCTGTCTGTCTGTCTGTCTGTCTGTCTGTCTCTCTCTCTCTCACCTCCCCCCACCCTCTCTCTCCCTCTCTTCCAAAACCACACACTTCATGTTTCCAATTCCTGCCAGCAATTCCTAATAAAGTAACTGCATAACTCTGCCTCAGAGCTGCTAGGCTACCCACACCCTGTGAGTAATGAGGGTGCCGCTAGGAAATGATACCATCTGCACGTACGTCCTGCGGCCATTGATGGTCAAGACTCTCACCCCGACACTGACCTCCACTGATGAGACGGTATCGCTGCTGCACTGATATGAACCCTGGCCTTGAGTATAGTATATAGTATACAGTATAGTATATAGTATAGTATACAGTATATAGTATAGTATAGTATATAGTATAGTATATAGTATGGTATATAGTATAGTATATAGTATAGTATATAGTATAGTATATAGTATAGTATATAGTATAGTATATAGTATAGTATATAGTATAGTATATAGTATAGTATATAGTATAGTATATAGCATAGTGTATAGTATAGTGTATAGTATAGTATATAGTATAGTATATAGAGAGACTTTACTTCTCATACCGATTTGTTTTTAGTATGGAGAAGATAGGTCTTTACCGCACTATGGGGAAATTTAACACAAAGAAACTGTTAGGCGCACAAAGAAATAAACAACAACGAAACAAAGAAACAATCCGGTAAACAAACGAATAAAAAAAGTAAACAAATAAACAAGAAAGCAAATAAGCAAAGAAATAAGGACAGAAAGAAAGAAAGAAACAAACAAACAAGCAAATAAAGAAACATGGAAGCAAGCAAACAAATAAACAAACAAGCAGATGAAAAAACAAGCAAACATACAAATAAAAAAAAAAGATTGGGAAAAACATCAACAAAGAAACAAGAAAATAAGGAAACAAGAAACCAAGCAAACAGATTATTTTATATTAAAATAAAGCAGCAAAATAATATACAAATAATACAACTATCCAAAGAAATAAAGAAAGAAACAAGCAAGCAAACAAACAAAAAGAGGTTTTCAAAGATTTGTGACTTCGAACTGGTTACTTTATGTGTGTGTGTTTTTTTTTTTATAGTTGTGCTTTGCGAAGCCTAATAAACCAGACAACAATGATTTATCGTTAATTTTTGAGAGCAGTGTTTTAAAAACGAAAAACAATACTCCGCTTATTAAAAAAATAATGTGGATGTCTGTTCGTGGGCGAGAGTATGTATACCTGCGTGGGTACGTGTATTTGTGTGTTCGTATGTGTGGGATTTTTGCGAAATGCGCGCTCGCACGCGTGCGTGCGTGCATGCGTACGCGTCTGTGTGTATATTAGTGTGTGTGTGTGTGTGTGTGTGTGTGTGTGTGTGTGTGTGTGTGTGTGTGTGTGTGTGTGTGTGTGTGCGCGCGCGCGCGCGTGTGTGTAAATGTGTGTGTTTGTATGCGTATGTATGTAAGTATGTAAGTATGTAAGTATGTATATATGTATGTATGTATGTATGTATGTATGTATGTATGTATGTATGTATGTATGTATGTATGTATGTATGTATGTATGTATGTATGTATGTATGTATGTATGTATGTATGTATGTATGTATGTATTGTATGTATGTATATTTGTATGTATGCATATAATTAAGTATTTGCGTGTGTGTATGTGTGTGTGTGTTTGCAGGCGTGTGTTTGTGTGTATGTGTGTGTGTGCATGTGTGTATGAGCCCATAAAGACGATACATGCATATCAATGTGTCCAATTCGCACAGAGCAGAGAAGAGCATAATGATGATAAGCTAAAAGATCAAGTCTGCTGCATGATGTGGCCATCAGATCAGATCCCTCTTCTTTTCGGCATTTTACAAGTCAGCCTTTGTGTCTCCTCTCAGCAAGGGAGTGATGATGTATTGTCCCCGAGAAAAACAATAACGAATCCAAACCCTATACTGCTTGAGAGAGGGAAAAGGAGAGGGAGAGGGAGAAGGAGACGAGAGAGGAGAGGGAGAAGGAAGAGAGAGAGAGAGAGAGAGAGAGAGAGAGAGAGAGAGAGAGAGAGAGAGAGAGAGAGAGAGAGAGAGAGAGAGAGAGAGAGAGAGAGAGAGAGAGAGAGAGAGAGAGAGAGAGAGAGAGAGAGAGAGAGAGAGAATAATGCAGATTCACAAGTAGATAGTCGAAAAGTAGAGAGACAGAAAGACAGAAAGAAGGACGAACCCCCCAACACACACACGACTCCGGTTCAATTCTCGTTGAGGAGATTAATTTTTCTCCCGGAGTTAACATTAGTGCTGACTTCCCCCAAAGACTTTCGGATGAAACTTTAAACCGAGGCCCCGTGTGTGAACGCACGCAGAACATCTTGCGCACACGTTAAATCCTGTTCTGCTTTTTGTAAGAGTAGAACATCGTGTGCTGGTGGGAACAGGTGACATTTACAAAACTGCACGGGGACTGGATTTGAGTGGTTATCCCATTATCTTCGATATAAAAGAATAAAAAGAAAAGACAGACAGACAGACACACTCATACACACACACACACACACACACACACACACACACACACACACACACACACACACACACACACACACACACACACATGCAGGGTACTCTGTGATGTCTGAAAGTTCTATACAAAATACACATGACGCAACTCACTTTGAGGAAATGGCAGACAGAGCCAGAGAAAAAGAAAATCATCTATGTAGGGATTTGAACATAATTTTTCACATAGGGATTCAGTGTGCGTGAGATTACCACTATAACACATAGACAGCACGTCACACTGCAAAGTGACTGGAAAATTATTAAGTTGCCAATTATTTCGTCATGTCAGCAAAGTAAGGTGAAAGACCTCCCTGCTACTAAAGCCAGAAGCCAACCTGACAGTGTGGTGGATAGAGTGATACCGACACCAAGAGGTGACAGCAGACCTCTATCACCAGGGCAGACTCTGACTCCAGCAAGAGGGGTCATTGTCAGCCAGTCCCCGGGGCTGTTCTTTCTGCTGTCAGTCTTTTGCAGCTTGACTGACGGACAGAGAATGGACCTGACTTCTGCTAATGGCGTCACTGACAGGTGATAGACAGAAGATGGTGGAGATGTTAACGAGGAGAAAACCTCCAGCTTTGAAATGGTCTTGCTCGATTTTACGCCTTGCTTCTTTTTATTGAGAGGGGAATTCATCGACAAATACGAGTACATTTCTTCTGGTAAAAAAAATCATATTAAGTTGTTGGTGACGATGCTGACAGGAATACACTAAGAAGGGTGAGAAGTAATGACAATGTACAATTAAATAAGGGGCTAGTTCAGTGGTTAGAGCACTCACTCTCCCCAAGCTTAGGTTAAGCAGCGTCGGAAGGGTGACTGTTTGTGCGCCTTGGGTTCAGCACAATCCCAAAGTTCACCCAGCTGTAAATGGGTATCTGGCCTCTTTAGGGACAGAGAAGGTAAGCAGCGAGGGAGAGGAGATGGGCGCTTCTCTCAAGATGCTGACCCTTAGAAAAGTTGATATCTCTGATATTTTGTTCCCAAACAACCGCATAGGTTATGGGACACCTTTATATTTATTAATTTTACAATAAATACATCACACGATATATGAAAAAGTTTTTTAAAAAATCCGCAGTGTAAGTAAGTCTCTCTGAAAACAATTTGTGGGCATGGTATATAAGAACACATCAGTAGTCTCTCATCCCAATTTTATCAATCATTTCCTTGTTGTTTTTTCGTGGGAGAAAACGCAATTCAACAACAAAGATATAAAGAAGAAGATAAAAGAAAAAGAGGAGGAGGAAGAAGAGAAATAGGAGGAGGAAGAAGAAGTGGGGGAGGAGATGCTAATGTGATAAAATTAATGCTCCTCAGTTACCACACCGCAGCAAACGAAAAGAGAGCCAAGCGGAAGGCATGTACTCCAGCCACCTCAACAAGCCACATCTGCATCAGATGCGACAGAGACTGCCACTCCCGCATTGGACTGACCAGCCACAGCCGGCGCTGTCGCTGAACAAATGACCTTTCTTCTGGCGCGAATTCCATAGTCGACACTAACTGAAGGAGGCCTACCAAATGCTCTTCAGTTACTATTATTATAAATGTTTAATATTCTGAAACAGTTCAGTAGTTGCTATTATTGGAAGGAGAAGAAGAGGAGGAGAAAGTAATATAACAAATCCTTGTGAGTGGATACACTTTCAATGGTTAGTCTTCTGAAACTTTTCATAGTTTTTTTTCCATCTAATTATATTTGCCTTCAAAAAATGTAAGTGTTGATGTCTATACACCCTAGATATCACCAAAACTACGTTCTCGAGTATGGTGCATGTCATCTTTTTGCCTGTAAGCCTCATGGCAGTTACGAACTTAGGGCTTCGCATGGACAACTAACTCTGCCAGTCAGGAGAGAACGAACCTGAATATGACTGTGAGAGATGAGATTTAACGCATGCACAGGATTAGCATCACTATAATGTCAAGGAAAACCAAGAAAAGTTTGACTGTTTCCTTAAAAATATTCATAGAAGATTCTGACAGCTAGCAAATGCAATTGACTGCACAAAAGTTTTCCTGACTTTACCTTGTCAACAGTTGAACGCTTTAAGTCTTACTACTGCAGAAACAGGAATCTAACATTCGGTGATCCCGTGGATGTAGAAATGGAAAAAGTCACCCAAGAAACCTGACAAAGACGGATAAAGTGAAACAAAGAAGAGTGAGGTAAAGACAGTACAGTACAGACCAGCCCCAGGCCTTTCATCTCTCCTGTCACTCCTGTGTGTGTGCTTGAATGACAACAGAAAATGAACTGTTTCCAAATCTGGTGTGTCCCCAGTGGTTTCATCATGTGATGGTATATCGTTTTACAGTAGAAAATCGCAAACTACGTAAAACAAAAATAATTCTCTCGATTTTTTGTTTTATAACCTTGTTTTAGATTCCCCTGTGGGGATACCAGAGACCTGAAAGTCA
>CM060330.1:51717207-51729707 GCA_030674155.1 Stramonita haemastoma
GAGCATGTGTGTGTGTGCCTGCGTTTGTGTGTGTGTGTGTGTGTGTGTGTGTGTGTGTGTGTGTGTGTGTGTGTGTGTGTGTGTGTGTGTGTGTGTGTGTGTGTGTGTGTGTGTGTGTGTGTGTGTGTGTGTGTATCCTGCTTGTCTGCGTGCGCGAATGTGTGTATATATGTCTCTCTGTGTGTGTAGTATAAAGATTTATTGAATTGTAACAGACAAGTAGAAGAGGGACAGAGGGAGAGCGAGGGAGAGAGATAGAGGAAGAGACAGACAGACAGACAGACATAAACAGAGAGAGAAAGAGACAGACAAATATAAAGACATAGAAGGACAGAGACAGAGAGAGAAAAAGAGAAAGCAAGAGAAAGAGAGAAGGGGAGAGAGTGTAAGACAGACAGAGAGAGAGAGAAAAAAAAGATAGAGAGACAGACAGAGAGAGACAGAGAAAAAGACAGAGAGAGAGAGAGAGACAAAGAGAAAGACAGAGAGACACACACAGACAGACACACAGACAGACACACAGACAGACAGACACACAGACACACAGACAGACAGACAGACAGACAGACAGACAGCGGGCCTTTATATATCACTTTGACAGAGGCACGAATTTTCCAAATTAACCTAAAAACCCAACAAAACAAACAAAATTGCCCAAAAAAAAATTATTGGGCAGAGAGACTATAGGATCTCCAAAATCAATCTAAAACCTGAGTACCACGAGACCTTTATATTAAAAAGAAGACAGAATAAGAAATTAGACACTTGCCACGCAACAATGACAGAGAAAAGTGACAAATAAAACTTGATATGTTAACAATAGTATAATATTTCAATTCAATTCAATTCAAAATACTTTATCATCTCTAAAACAGAGAAATTCCAGTCTATTGTCTGTCTAGTCTTCAGGTGTTATTTACTACACTACACTGTTAATACACTTCACGATGTTACGCTACACTACAGTATTATATTTGATATACTGATAATGAAAACATATCAAAGATATGGAGACAGAGACAGACAGACACTCTGAGCGTGATAGAGATCTTGTCTGTTTTAAGGAAGATGTGTTTTCTGGCACTTTGAGATTGGAGAAAAGAGAAAAAGATGGCAAAAGATGACAAGACTAGGCGTTAAATGTATAAAAGGTGTGGGGGGGGGGAGTGCTGCCTTATCTACAATGACAAGGATGTGTCAGTTCTTTCAAGAGAGAGATAAACTGAATGCTGCTTTAGAATGATAGCTTGTGTTGATCTTAGGTGTTTCTTTAACTGCTCTGAGATATGATAAAGAGCACACGTTTTGTGGTTTACGCTACACTGCACTGCACTATGCTATACTATGCTGCACTATGCGACACTGTACTGCGCTATGCTATACTATGTTGCACTATTCTACACACCACACTACAATACATTACCATACACCATACTACACCACACTACACTATACCACACTACACCACACTACGTCACACTATAACATACCATAAGACACTACACTACATTACATGATACTACACCAGACAACACAACACTATGCTGCACCACACTATACCACACTACACCAGACTACGTCCTTCGGATGAGACTATGAATCGAGGCCTCGTGTGAACGCACGCAGAACATCTTGCGCACGCGTTAAATCCTTTTCCGCTTTTCGTAAAGAAGGCCATTGTGTGTTGGTGGGAACAGATGATAAGATTTACATAAGTGCATATACACCAGGAGTGGATGTAAAAAAAAAAAAGGATATGAGTGCTTATTCCATTATCTTCGATATGAAAAAAAAAAAAAAAACAATACACCCCATTACACCATACCACATCACTCAAAACGACACTACACTACACTACACTACACTACACTACACTACACTACACTACACTACACTACACTACACTACACTACACTACACTACACTATACACTACACTACACCACACCACACCACACCACACCACACCACACCACACCACACCACACCACACCACTCCGCACCACACCACACCACACAACACCACACTACATCCCCCCCTAAGTCTTCGGATGAGACTATAAACACCGCACATGCTTTCGATGTGCCCTTTGTCACAATAACTTTCTCAATTTTGTGCAATGCTTTTCTCCCAAGAGACAAGGACTGTTCCTAATGTAGCTATCTCATTTCTTCTTTTTTTTCGAGCGACTGCCTTGAGACAAACTATTGATTGTACGATCCATTTCGTATAGAACAAAGTCATATCATGCCACATATTTACAGAATCTGTCTCCCATTCTATTTAAGGCTGTTTGATCAATTTTCATATCAAGTGAAAAATTGAGATACAGTAAAAAGGTAAAGGTAGTTCCATAACCTATGCGTTCGTTGC
This sequence comes from Stramonita haemastoma, assembly GCA_030674155.1. Taxonomy (NCBI): domain Eukaryota; kingdom Metazoa; phylum Mollusca; class Gastropoda; order Neogastropoda; family Muricidae; genus Stramonita; species Stramonita haemastoma. The sequence goes on from CM060330.1 coordinate 51,719,581, forward strand.
GGAAGGAGATGTGAGAGACTTCATTCAGCTTCTCTAAGCGCCAACATGTTGAGGGCGGCGCTCATCTCCTCTCCCTCACTGCTTTACCTTCCCTGACCCTAAAGAGGGCTGGTACCTATTTACAGCTGGGTGAACTTGGGGACTGTGCTGAAGCCAAAGCGCGCAAACCGGCCACCCATCCACTTGGTAACCACGCTCTATACTGCTTAACCTTAGCTTGGGGGAAAGCGATTGCTCTGACCACTGAGCTATCCCGTCCCCACATTCCGAGTATTCTTCTCCAAGTCTTGCGCAGAAATGGATGTCTCCTGGCAAAAGAGAAGAAGGAATTATTGGTTTCTTTCCAGCGTAAGTAACGCAGGCAGGAACCCTGTTTCTGGAGTCAGAATGTGGTACCAGACAGAGGATTAGTGTCACCTCGGACTGCGGCTTTTGGCAGAAAATTCCAGAACATTTTTTACAACCAGTCTGTACGTATGATGTGTGGGGCCATGAGTTGCCGGAGCAGTTCGTGTTAACGCTAGTGTGAGTAGCCAAGACATGCGCTAGAAAAAACAAAGAAGAAATGGATAAAAGAAAAACGATGAAGCAGAATAACAGCAGGTTTCGAAAAAAAAAAGAGCATTCGATAGAGAACTCTGAACTTTGAAATTGTTTACTTTTTTTTCATTTTTCATTTTAATCCTAATTTCAAGGATAATGGAATAAACACTCACGTGTGTTGTTGTTGTTGTTGTTGTTGTTGTTGTTGTTGTTGTTGTTGTTGTTGTTGTTGTTTCTTACATCAAGTCAATGTGTGTATGCAGTTGTGTGAAATTTTGTCATCTGTTTCTACCGGCACACAATAGTGGGACGGGTTTTAACGTGTTAAGAGAGAGAGATGGAGAGAGAGAGAGAGACAGAGAGACAGACAGACAGACAGACAGAGACAGAGACAGAGACAGAGACAGAAAAGAGAGATAGACAGACAGACAGACAGACCCACAGAGAGAGATGAAAAAAAACCAAATTGCTTTGTGTATTTGCGTTAAGTCTAGTTGACAGTAAACAAAATAAGCAAAAATTCAAGAAAAACAGTACAAAAAAGAAAAGACGAAGAAAACAGACAAAAAAGTGAAAGAAAAAAAGAAACAAAGAAAGAAAGAAGAAAAAAAAGAAAGAAAGAAAAGAACGAAAAACAGCAGGAAAAACAGAAAGAAAGAATGAAAGAAAGAATGAAACTAAGAAACAAAAACATAGGGAAAGAAAGAAAGAAAGAAAAGAAAGAAAGAAAAAAAAACAGCAAAAAGAAAGAAAAGGAGAAAGAAAAAAAGACAGACAGAAAAAAACAAGAAAGAAAGAAAAACAGGTTATAAAAGGGAAGACAGGAAGCAAATAGAATAAAATAAAATAAAAATAACAAAACTCAGAAAAAATAAAGGAATAATGGAAATAGAGAAAGAAAGCAAAAAAAAGAAAGAAAGAAAAAATAGAGGAAAATGACAAGAAAAATATTTTTCAGACGTGCAAATTGAAACCAGATTGACACTAAAAAAAAACAAACCCAAAGGTTTTTCCCTTCATTCATTTGTTTCCTTTATTCAATCAGTTTGAATGACACATCGGAGGCAGGACATCCTAGTGGTTAGAGCACTGTGCTCGTAATCTTACCGCCCCTGGTTCGAGCCACCACAGAAATATCTGTTCGATGAGATTTTTTTCCCCTAGTTATAATCTGTACTGACTCTTAGGGAGAGTGGAGTCTGCACTGATGTTAACTCCAGGGGGAAAATCCCCTTCAACGGGAATTGAACCCGGGTCGTCAAATTACGAGATGTCAGACTTGACTTACTTGACTTACGCCTATGAATTCCCTAGGGAACAAAGGACCGCAACAACACCCCTCCAACACACTCGGTTCTGGGAGATCCTCTTCAGCTCGGCCCACGTCATTCCGGCTGCCTTCGTCTCTACTTCGATGCTTCTGTGCCAGGTCTGTTTTGGTGACCCACTTTCTGCTTCCCCTATGGATTCCAGTCAGAAGGAAGAAGGCACCCATCAGTCTCGGAAGACTATGGAGTTGCACTCTAGTCTTTAGAGCGCAAAGCCTGGGTAAGTAAGTATGGAGGGCAAGCTGTTACCCATGCAGCAGAACCCCCCCTCTCCATGCCACTGGAATGATCCATTGGAAAGGCAATGACCGATACGAATGGTTCCAGTACCGTCGCAGGAGCCACCAGAACGTTGCCATATACATCCCCGAGCCGCCCTGGGACTCCAACTCCCCGATTTTTCCTCAGGGATGGTGTCTAAACACGACACCTGTGTGCATGCTGGGGGGGGGGGGGGTATATATAATTTTGTCATCCGCTCCTACCGGCACACGATGGCCTGCTCTGCCGAAAGGCGGAACGGGGTTTTAACGTGTGCGGAAGATGTTCTGCGTGCGTTCGCACACGGGGCCTCGGTTTCTAGTCTCATCCGAATAACTTTGACATTCAGTTCGATTTTTTCGTCAAACTGGGAAGAAAGGGCGAGGCTGGGTACGAACCAAGAACCTCACAGTTTACATATTGGCAGGCGAACGTCTTAACCATCCTGCCACCTTCCTTGTACTCAAAGGCTTATCATAAAGATGTTAGTGTAAATGATGCTCTCATTTCTACATGGCTTCCCTGACCAAGCTTTGTTATAAACTGTCTGGCTGTACCACAGTCTGTCTCCATGATGTAAAGATGCAGACGACTGCAACAGTTCTTTCTCCATCTGGGGACTCGATTGAGGGCTCAGCATTGGGAGCTGTGTCCATGACTCTGTGTGTGTGTGTGTGTGTGTGTGTGTGTGTGTGTGTGTGTGTGTGTGTGTGTGTGTGTGTGTGTGTGTGTGTGTGTGTGTGTGTGTGTGTTTTGTGTTTTTTTATGTTATTCTTTTATATCGAGGATAATGTCCCTCTGTGTGTGTGTGTGTGTGTGTGTGTGTGTGTGTGTGTGTGTGTGTGTGTGTGTGTGTGTGTGTGCGTGTGTGTGTGTCTTCTTGTTGTTGCTGTTGTTTTCTTCAGTTTAACGTCTGTTCACACTAAGTGATATTAGACAAGAAAAGTGGAAAGTCTAATGGAAGTTATTGAAGTGAGTGGAAGGGATGGAAAGAGAAAGAGAGTGAGTGAGTGTGTGTGTGTGTGTGTGTGTGTGTGTGTGTGTGTGTGTGTGTGTGTGTGTGTGTGTGTGTGTGTGTGTGTGTGTGTGTGTGTGTGTGTTGTGTAAATATTCGATTTATAATACAAGCCTTACATCTTTCAAAATCATAATGATTAGAATCTACACGATAGCAGGAGTTGTAAAATAGCTGAAACTAGAATAACAAGAAGGAAATATGACAGTTGCTATATTTCCTTAGGGAAAATTAACAGCTAAGTATATATCAATATTTCGTTTATTTTCTACGCTGTCGTTTCTTTGCAAAAAAAGACAGGACACATAAGTCATTGAATATTATTGTGAGTGGTGAGATCCGTATCTGTCTTGATGTGAATTTTTATTGCTAAAATCCCCAAGTTTCATATGACGTAAATGACAAGACGCATTGAATTTTTAGCCAGTTTTCCGTTAAATCAGGTTTTAAAGTAGAACAAATGGGTTCATTCTATTTTGGAAGACAAAATGAGGATGATCTTTTTGCTTGGCAAGTTATAGCTGACCGGGTGAGATTTGACAGGATAGTGTAGTGAACATATCACGTCATTTAAAAAAAGAATCTGTATTCTGTTTTTCCTATCATTCCTCAGCTAGAACTATGAGATTCACCGATGGGGATATTTCCGTTTATGCGATCGCTTTTCCCTTATCATTAAGGTAACCACATTTTGACTTCGGGGTGATGGTGTCTTACCACGAGACACCCAGTGTACACAGACTTAATTATTTTTCAGCTGACTACTATTGTTCCGCTGGGTTTTTTTTTTTATAATGCCTACAGGCACTGGATGGAAAAAAGCACATTAGTGTTTATTCCGTTATACTAAAAAAAAAAAAGGAATTAAAAAAATAGAGAGATAGATACATATTTTGTGAGAAATAAATACAAGATACTGTGACAATTATATGTCACTAACCAAACTGTCATAACATCAGCTAAAATTATTTATTTTTGTGCAAGCAAATTTGCTTTACGCGTCACGCTAAAATCTGTTTCGCTGGGTCTCATTTGTCAGGCGCTTAACGGCAGCGCAACGCATTTTCACTCATATGACAGAAAACGGTAGTTGCTGTCTGGGAAAATTTGAGTTTATAACAAACTGTTGATAATTCAGGCTTTACATACAACATAAAGATTTATTTCATTGGGAGCAGCGAAAATAAAATGGATGAGTTTTGCTCGGTAGTGTATTACTCTTGTTCAAATTTGACAGAATAATGTATTAGACACATCACGTAGTCTACAAGAATATATGTATTTTCTTCACACACAAAAATGTTGGAAAATTTGTTTAAACAGGATCATTCTTTTTCTTTTGGGCTTAAGATATGATACAGTATTTTTAAAAGATAAGTTTTGGGGGATGACAGTATTTGGTAATGATTTATATGGTAGTGTGTCCCAAATTTCACACAAAGAAATCTGCTGTGTTTGAACGTGCGATACACTTCAATTCAATCCGTACGAACTCCGCTACCCCGAAAGTCTTTCAACTATCCTACAAACTTTCTTATTTGTCATGCAGAACATCATGTGCACACAGTACAAATGCATCATGCATTTTTTAAAAATAAGAGTGGGTCTGCTTTGGCCATCTGGAATGAATGACATAAACATATGCAGCAAGGACCTAAAGAGTTTCCTAAACAAAAAATGGTTTTCGCTAGTTTCAACTAGAAATTCAGACAGAACTGAAGTATGTTACACTGCTGTATTTTTGTATTTTAATTGACGTTTTACTTTAGTACCTAGCATGGTTTTGAGAGTGGTTTTGTTAGATTATCTGTTTGGCTTCGTTGCTTTATCTGTTTTTAAATTATTTTGCTGCTTGCTTGGTTACTTATTTGATCCCTTTTTTCTCCCTTCTTACTTCCGTTCTTCGTGTAAAACTGATTAAGAATTGTATTAGCACGGAGCATTATCCTAAAGACATATATTTTGCCCACCAGTCATGCTAATAATGTCTTTTGAGCACACAATACAAGCTTTAAGCCTGTTGTTGCTATGCTGTTGATGAATATTGACATGTAACAGGCTCTGTTTGATCAAATCGGGTTAAAACGAGAGATGCCCACCAGGCAGAAAAACAATCCCATCGTTACAAAACGCAGACGATCCTTGTCATGCTATATATCAAATGTCTGATTAATGTGTCTGGTGTATCAAGCCTGAGGCCAGTTCATGCCCGTCTGTCTCGTTCAAAGCTGTCTGCAGCTCCAACAGAACACCACGGATAAGCAGGAAGGAGGGATGGGGAGAGGGAATAAATTGATTCACTGGTGACACTAGCTAAAGTCGTTAATGTGTCGGAGTCTGTCTTTGATATCTCTAGAGGTGGCTTTTGTGTATGTGCTTGTGCAAACGTGTGAGTTAGTGCTTGCGCGCGGGTACGTGCGGGTTTGTGTGTTTGGGGGGGGGGAGGGGCTGAGGATTAGAAGGACGGTGGCAGGATGGTTAAGACGTTCGCCTGCCAATATGTAAACCGTGAGTTTCTGGGTTCGTACCTAGCCTCGCCCTTTCTTTCCAGTTTGACGAAAAAATCGAATTGAATGTCAAAGTCATTCGGACGAGACTGTAAACCAGGCCCCGTGTGCGAACGCACGATGAACATCTTGCGCACACGTTAAAACCCCGTTCCGCCTTTCGGAAGAGCAAGCCATCGTGTGCCGGTAGGAGCGGATGACAATTTTTTTTTAAACCAGCATGCACACAGGTGTCGTGTTTAGACACCATCCCTGAAGGAAAAAAAAAAATGAGTAGGCGCTGCACTTGTGGCAACGCGCTCTCCCCGGGCCGGGAGAGCAGCCCGAATTTCACGCAGAAAAATCTGCTGTGACATAAAATGGTATAAAATAAAATGAAATAAAAAGAATGGAGAGTGGGTGTTACCCGTTTCCAGAATCGTTAAAGGCTGATGAGAACATCCAAGAAACAAGGACGTTTTTTAATTATTGTGAATGTACCCACAAGGGAAGAGGCAATGCTTAGAGAAAGAAACGCGAGATTAGCACATAGGGCTGGGGAGAGGTGGGGGTGGGTGGCGGGTTTTTTAGTCAAAGAGACAAAGACATGTCGCAAGATATCTTGTGATTTGAGTCAAATATAGAGTGTAAGCTATGAAAAAAAAGGAGAAAGAATAGTTATTCCAATTTAATGAACCAGAGGGAGTGTGTGTGTGTGTGTGTGTGTGTGTGTGTGTGTGTGTGTGTGTGTGTGTGTGTGTGTGTGTGTGTGTGGTGTGTGTGTGTGTGTGTGTGTGTGTGTGTGTGTGTGTGTGTGCGTGCGTGCGTGCGTGCGTAAGTGTTTGTGTGTCTGTGTGTGTCTCTGTGTGTGCAGTTACATAATGAACTGAATCTTACAAAACTAAAATTGTTAATAAAACTGGAGAGATGAATAGACGCATTGCCAAAATCCGAAGTAAGTTTTACTGTGCGTTTTTATAAGCATGGTCTAACTTTGGTCCCTAGTTTTATTTCATCCTCCATCAGATTTCCCAAAGAGTGATTACAGGGCACATGGAATATTTCTTATGCGCCAGGCCACAATTTGTTAAGTACTCCACTTTAGAAATAACTTGCCTAATACAAGACCATATGCGCAAGTGAATGCTAGTATATCCTGGGCATTTTCGTGTCTCTATAAGTCATTAAATACAAACATCACTGTGTGACAGAATCCTTAACAGTATTCAAGATATTCCTGGGTATACTTAGATACACAAAGAAAATATTAAGTACTGGCAGATCTGCACATAAACTAACAGATCACACAACTCTCCAACCTCTCTCTCTACCAGCTGCAAAGATTTGAACCCTTAAACTTATGCCTTCAGAGCTGTGAGACCTAGAAGTTCAGCAGTATACTAGTCTATTTAGCTGCAGTGCCCGACACTACTCTATTGCAGTTCCTACACAATACACTTGGGCCATCAAGTAGGCTACATGCTACGGTCTGTTAGACGCTTCAGATAAATGACAGGAGACTAACACCTGCACACCTCTGTCACTGAATCCACGCAGTTTCATGGTCTGCTGACACCTCGGATATCGTCGTTATGACTGAAGAGTACGACTTTTCAGTGGAGATAACAGAAGCGGGTTGGCCTAGTGGGTAAATCGTTGCGTTCACAATCTGACGGCCTATGTTTGAACTACCACAGAGACGCCCGATTAAGGTAATTTTTCCCCTTGGAGTTAACATTAGTACTACCCTCCAAATCTCCCCTCCCTAGTGGGCATTTTTGCTGAAGCAGACAATAATTGTTCCCGTCTGAGCGGTCGACAAAGAAGGACATCAGTACCGATTCCACTTCCTTCAAATTCCTTCAGAAGAGATCGTAAACCGAGCTCCCGTGAGTTTAAAGCACGCAGAACGTGTTCTGCACACGTTAAAAAGCATGTTCCGTCTTTTGGAAGAGTAGGTCATTTGTGCCAGTGGGAATGGATGACAAAACTTACAAAACTCTATACACACGGGGACTAAATGTTAAAAAAAGCACATAAGTACTTACTCATTATCGTCGAAAAGTAGTAGTAGTAGTAGTAGTAGTAGTAGTAGTAGTAGTAGTAGTAGTAGTAGTAGTAGTAGTAGTAGTAGTAGTAGTAGTAGTAGTAGTAGTAGTTGTTGTTGTTGTTGTTGTTGTTGTTGTTGTTGTTGTTGTTGTTGTTGTTGTAGGCACCCATCAGTCTCGGAAGACTATGGGGTTGCGCTCTAGTCTTTAGAGCGCAAAGCCTGGGTAAGTAGGTATGGAGGGCAAACTGTTAACCATGCAGCAGACCCCCCCCCCCTCTCCACGCCACTGGAACAATCCATTGGAAAGGCAATGACCGATACGTATGGTTCCAGTACAGTCGCAGGAGCCACCAGAATGTTGCCATATACAGCCCCGAGCCGCCCTGAGACTCCAACTCCAGGTTTTTTCCTCAGGGATGGTGTCTAAACACGACAAAAAATTAAAGAATTTATATAGAGATAAAAGTAAAATGTGTTAAATGCTAATCGATATTTCTTACAAGACTGAGAGTATTACAAAAACACTTTTCACTAAAGCTATAATAATAAGAAAGTCGTTTTACAGGCTAAGTTAAGTCTGAAGTGTAATCATGGGCTCAGGTGTGTAGGTAGGTAGGTAAGTAGGTGGTTAGGTACCAGTCGCTGTAGAATAGTATCAACTTGTCTCCACAGTGAAAGAGACTGCTGTTCCTACTCAAGACCTTGTAAAGACGTCTGGGGGGATTAGGTCTGTCTTTAAAGTCTTTGAAAGAGCCCTGGGTGTGTAGGGGAAGTCAAGAGGGGAGGGAAGGAGGGTGGGGGGATGGGGAGTATGGAGGGTGGAGGAGTAGGGGAAAAGGAGGTTTACAGTTCTGTTGTTACTGTAATTCGGTTCAGTGTGTGTGTTTGTGTATGTTTGTGAGTAAGTGTGTGTTTGTGTGTGAGTGTTTGTGTGTGATTGTGTATGTGTCTGTGTGTGGGTGTGTGTGAGTGAGTGAGTGAGTGAGTGTGTGTGTGTGTGTGTGTGTGTGTGTGTGTGTTGTGTCTGTGTCTGTGTATGTGTGTCTGTGTGTGTGAGTGAATGAGTGTGTGTGTGTTTGTTTGTGTGTGATTGTGTGTGTGTGTGTTTGTGTGTGCACTGTATGTTGCGTGTGCCTACGCAAAATCTCACCAATGGTGAACTTTGGAACTGTAAAGAAGAAACGACAAAAAATTAGACTTTCTCCAACTGTCACAAACATAGAAGCATATATATTTAACATTCAAGATTAAAAACTCTCTCCTTCCTTATTCAAAGGTCACTAAGTTGATCCCATTTTCTTCCGTTGACAAATACTCTTCTACAGCGCATTAAACTCCTGTCGTGTGCCTATGACCCAAGATGGCCGACATCAGGGGAGTTCAGGCTGTCAGAGAATAAAATTGGGTCGCAGAGAGTTATCTGGCTTTAAAAAAGAAAACGGTCAATGGTTTGAAAAATTGCACAAGTCTTGCACAATTCTCTCCAACTGAATATATTTTCGCATGCCAATTTCCCCTTACCTGCATGGGGATGGGGGGGGGGGGGGGGGCGGAGTAAGTGAAATATTTTATCTTGTCATTTTCTGTAGTGATTTTGTATTCTTAAATAGTATGCAGTAAAATGAGAGTGGCATGCATTCATTGATGGCGTTTTTGTCTGTTTTGTTTTGTTTGCTTGCTTGTTTGTTTTTGATAATGATCATGATTTTGAAAAAAAAGCCATGTCCCCATTTGAAGAGGTCTACATTATAGATAATGGCTTGTACGCTTGTATTTAAGCCCTGTTTTCTGTCCCACCACCCCACCCCTCCAACACATACATAGCATAAATTTTCAAAACCAGATGAAATGATGACATCATAGTTTCTCTTTGCTTGAAGGGCTCATACAGGTAGCCTATATAGCAACATTCCATATGGTGGTTTTTTGGGGTAGAAGACAAACGTAAGACTAAGGCATTGGTTTTTCTTGAATAAAATGCCCTCAACACATAGTGTAATAGTTCATTTCTAGGTTTTCTGAAAGAAACAAATTATTCAGGCAAAACTGTACTGCAACTGTTAAGGAGAAGAGAAAAAAGGACGTAAATTTGCTTATTGTTTTATGTACATTCTTGTGTGTTTGTGTGTGTTAGTGTGGGTGTGGGTGTCTATGGGGGTGGGGGGGAGGGAGGGAGGGAGTGGGCGTGAGTGCATGCGTGCGTGTGTGAGTACGTGTCTGCTTGTATGTGTGTGTATGTGTGTGTTTGTGTGTGTGTGCTTGCGTGTGTGTGCGTGTATGTGTGTGTGTGTGTGTGTGTGAGAGAGAGAGAGAGTGAGTAAGTGAGTGAGTGAGTGTTGAGTGAGTGAGTGAGTGAGTGTGTGTGTTTGTGTTTTTGTTTGCGTGTTTTTGTGAATGTGTATGTGTGTGCGTGTATGTATGTGTGGGTGTGTATGTGGGCGCGC
>CM060330.1:51734707-51743064 GCA_030674155.1 Stramonita haemastoma
CCGTGTTGATATGAAATAGATGTGTTTAGCAATTTGAAGATAGTTTCCATTTTGTTTTGGACCGGTTTTGTGCAGTTGAACGTCTCGAGCCTGTTAGGGACAAAAAAAAACAGTTAAGGACGCCACAAACGTGAGCAATGTGTGCCCAAACCATGCTTCAATTATCAGGACTTCTGCTAGTAATTCATGAACAGCTGGATAGGAGAATTTCAGAAATACTGACTGACAAATCCATTGGAGAACAAAGTTTTGTCATTTGGATGAGACTAGAAACCGAGGCCCTGTGTGCGTACGCACGCAGAACATCTTGCGCACACGTTAAAATCCCGTTCCGCCTTTCGGAAGAGCAGGCCATCGTGTGCCGGTAGGAGCTGATGACAAAATTATATATAAAAAAAAACCAGCATGCACACAGGTGTCGTGTTTGGACACCATCCCTGATGAAAAAAATAAAATAATGGGTAGACGCTGCACTTGTGGCGACGCGCTCTCCCCGGGGAGAGCAGCCCGAATTTCACGCCGAGAAATCTGCTGTGACATAAAGTGGTATATAAAAAAAAAATTTAATCTTTCTGGAGCCTTGATAGAGAAAGACAAGAACCAGGAAAGGGAATTCCTGGACAGTAGGAGATGGCGTGTTGTGGAATTAATCCTTGCTGGTTAAAAAGCTACAGGAAACACGTCAAAACAAGAATAAAGGCAGACAGATTCCAAACACGATTCAGGAATTAGTCCTGGGAATTATAATGATTGGGGTTGTTTCGTGTAATTGTAATTGTGTTTAGTGCACGTGCACCTGTGCCAGAGTGTGTGTGGGGGGGGGGGGGGAGAATATCAAAAACAGACAGTTGTGTTTTGTAAGACTTTGGTGGATGTTAAGGTGGTTAAGTTTGTAGAGGGGGAGATTATCTCTGTAAAACGGAAACTAATCTCTGTAGACTGTAGTGAATGATAATGACCAGAGGGTAATGCTTGGAGATGGGGTAATCTGGCAAAAAGTGCAACTAACTCGTGGTCTAAATGGTCATTGAAGACAGGTTAAAATTCCACTCTTAAGGGTTTTTTTTCTTTCTTTCTTCCCCTGCATTGCAGGTTATATTTTCTTATAAAGCATTTTCATCACCATTATTGCAAAATCTATGTTATAATTATGTAGCCTGTTAATATTGGACAAATGTCAGTAAAAATATTGCTATTCCAATTAAGTTGCAAGCAAATTTTTTTAGAGCGTAATTAATAAAACAATGCCTAGCAATCTCTCGTATCTTTATTTAAAAAAAAAAAAAGAACTTCAGTTCTCAAGGTTTTGGTTGCAAAGGAAACAGGACACGAAACAAGAATGTACTAATCAAAGCACAAGGAGTTTGCACAGCTACTGTAATGTTTCACAATAGAAAGGGGTGATACATTTACAATAAACAACAGCAGCAAAGCAGAGACAGACGAAGGGAGAAAGGGGAAAAGCCTGCTCAACTATGTATAGAACTAGCTTCAAACAGGTCAAGTTTCTTGTCTACCGGCTTTTTATGACTTTTTTTTTTTTTTTGCTTTCCTTTCTACTTTCCTTTACTTTTCTGTATAACTAGCGCGCATATTTACAGAGTCTTTTATAAGGGATAGCGTCTTTTTTTGTTTATTGGTTTGTTTACAAAAATGCTTGTATGAGTTTAAATCATCCTTTCAAAATGAAATTTCTTCTCTTTCTTGAAAAAAAAATGGCTCGGGCTGTTCATATATTGTGAATCAATATTGGGATACCAACAGTGTATTACTTTCCCCATTTGCATTTCTGTGCACATCATTTTTTTTATTCTATGACACCTTTTGGGACTACATTTATGTGCTCTTTTATGTGGTATCCCCCAAGCCACCATTTAGAATGCTTTGAACTGTGTGTTCACTTCGGATTTTGTTTGTTTTATCATCCCATACAAAACGTTTTCACATTTCCTGCAGCCAGTTAATTTCTATGTCTTAGGGCTGGCTACAAATTCAACAGATACATCAATTTTGATCATATCAGAGGTTTAAGCGCTGCAACTCTTCCTAATAAAGTGAGCACTCTTTTAGATCAGATTTGGGATAGTGTTTTTTATCTTTGCAAATTTCTCAAATTTTTTCGTTTCTCTAAGAATGATTGCAAACAAAGACCAAGCACTTTGAATCGGTTAGCGTTCCATTCCATTTTCTCACATTACAAGTAAATTATAGAGGAGTTGATTTTTATCCAAGTGAATCATTCTTTTTTTTAGTTAGGGGACTGCATAGCTCATTGGTCAATAATAGAATACATCATAATATAATTCTCAAACATCATCTCCTATCCATCTTCCTATCAAACAGCTTGACTGGTCTTCTTTGAACAAGATTGTGATTATTTTTTGGATTTTGTTTACAAAGTTAAAGTGTCTCTTTGACATTTTCCACTAGAGTTAACAATTATACATACTCCATTTCCTTGGCAGTCTTTTGCACAAGGTTATAAACCAGGATCCTGTGTGCAAAGTTAAAGTTAAAAGCTCTTTTCCTTTCATAGAAAAGCAGACTGGCAAGAAAACGAACGAATGCAAACAAACAATTAAAATCCCACCATTGTGATTCAAAACACGACTCAGAAATTAGCCATGGCAGTTTAAGAAATAGGGTTGTCTGGTCCAATCACAATAATTGTGTTTGCGTTCAAGCGTGTTTGCAACCGTGCCAGAGAGTATGACACTAGTGTGCTTGCATGTTGTTGTCTTTTTTTTAATTCTATTATCCTTTACTACCAACACATAATCGCCTACCTTTCCCAAAGGCGGATAGGATTTTTAACAGGTGTGTGTGGTCTTTTGTAGGTGTATTTATTTATTTATCTATTTATTTATTTATTTATTTATTTATTTATTACCACTTTATGTCACACCAGATTCCTCAGCGTGAAATTTGAGCTGCTCTCCCCGGGGAGAGCGCGTTGCCACAAGTGCAGTGCCACCTTTTTTAAAAAAAATTTCCTATCTGCAGCTGCATTTGTTTCCCTATCAGAGTGGCTTTTTTCTACAGAATTTTGTCAAGAACACCCCTCTTGATGCCGTGGGTTCTTTCATGTGCGTTAAATAACGATGTGTAACAAACGGGACCTCGGTTTATCGTCTCATCCGAAAGACTAGCGCCAAGACCACCACTCATGGTCTAAATGGATGGGAGAAAAATTTCGGGCCCAAAACGGGGTTGGAAACACCGCACACTCCGACCCGGAGGTTTCGCTTTCTAGACAGGCGCGTTTAATTCAACACAGGACTCGGTTTATAATCTCACCCAAAGGATTTCCAGAGGAGCGGAGTTAGCACTGATGGGGAAAATGCTTCTAAGCGGGCGACTCGCGCGCTGGTGGCTCGATTCCGCGCCGTCAGATCACTAGAGCAATACTCTTGCAACAAGTATATCCTGCCCCCTTCCCCCTTTAATCTGAGGTGACATGTAAAAAAAACATTTTTTTTTTATCATAGCTTTGAAATCCTTCGCAGGAAACGCATTAGTTCTTCAAAACATTGCCCTTTAGAGTAATTTGTTTTCTTGATTTAACACGAGAACATTTAAAATATCCTCCTACAAGATAAAATTGTTTACAAACAAGGGTTTTTTCCCAGTTTTTTGCCCCTCTCTCTCTGTCTCTCTCTGTCTCTCTCTGTCTCTCTCTGTCTGTCTGTCTGTCTCTCTCTGTCTCTCTCTGTCTCTCTCTGTCTCTCTCTGTCTCTCTCTCTCTCTCTCTCTCTCTCTCTCTCTCTCTCTCTCTCTCTCTCTCTCTCTCTCTCTCGCGCTCCAGCGCAGTCACGGCAGCAAGGCGTGCCCCCCGTACGGCCAGGGTAGCGAGGCGAGCATCCCACACGACCAGGGCAACAGGGTGAGACTTCAGCTCGTGGAGGGCAGCAGGGCGGGACTTCAGGAAGACCAGGGCAGCGGGGCGAGCCTTCAGCTCGTGCTGGGCAGCGGAACCAGCCTTCGGAACGTGCTGGGCAGCGGAACCAGCCTTCGGAACGTGCTGGGCAGCGGAACCAGCCTTCGGAACGTGCGGGGAAGCGGAACCAGCCTTCAGCTCGTGCTGGGCAGCGGAACCAGCCTTCGGCTCGTGCTGGGCAGCGGAACGAGCCTACGGAACGTGCGGGGCAGCGGTGCGAGCCTTTGGTTCGTGCGGAGCAGCCGAACCAGCCTACGGAACGTGCGGGGCAGCGGTGCGAGCCTTTGGTTCGTGCGGAGCAGCCAAACCAGCCTACGGAACGTGCGGGGCAGCGGTGCGAGCTTTCGGTTCGTGCGGAGCAGCCGAACCAGCCTACGGAACGTGCGGAGCAGCGGTGCGAGCTTTTGGTTCGTGCGGAGCAGCCGAACCAGCCTACGGAACGTGCGGGGCAGCCGTACGAGCCTTCGGTTCGTCCGGAGCAGTGGAACCAGCCTACGGAACGTGCGGGGAACTACGGAACGTGCGGGGCAGCGGTACAGCGGTACGAGCCTTCGGTTCGTGCGGAGCAGTGGAACCAGCCTTCGGCTCGTGCAGGGCAGCGCAACGAGCCTTCGACCCCTACACAGCAGCCGAACGAGCCTTCGACTCCTACAGAACAGCAGAACGAGCCTCCAGAACGTGCTGGGCACCGCAACGAGCCTTCGGAGCGTGCTGGGCAGCAGAACGAGCCTTTGGCTCGTGCAGGGCAGCACAACGAGCCTTCGGCTCGTGCAGGGCAGCGCAACGAGCCTTCGGAACGTGCTGGGCAGTGCAAGAAGCCTTCGGCTCGTGCAGGGCAGCAGAACGAGCCTTCACAACGTGCAGGGCAGCAGAACGAGCCTTCACAACGTGCAGGGCAGCGGAACGAGCCTTCGGCTCGTGCTGGGCAGCGGAACAAGCCTTCGGCTCGTGCAGGGCAGCATAGCCAGTCTCCTGTGAGTCCAGGACAGCAGAACAAGCCTTCAGCTCATCCACGACATCCCTCTTCAAACACATAGGGGCCTGGCCGGCCCTCACAGGATCAACATTGTGGTGGTGGGTTAAAGATAGGGGCTTGGAATGTTGAAGGGTTACTGCAACGTCTCCATTGCAATGAGTTTGTCACTTTTCTTAAATCTTTTGATATATTTTGTCTCACTGAAACTTTTATTGATTTCCAGTTCCAATTTGATAAAATGTCTGACTACTGTTTTGTTTCCTCTTTTGCCAAAAAACTAACTGTAAGAGGTCGGAAATCAGGAGGCGTTGTTGTAGGCTACAAGAGTGTGTTAAAAGATTGGATCAGTGTTATTAATCTGGATTTATGATAATTTAATTTGTTTACGATTAGATAAATCACTGCTAGGTCTACAAAAAGATATGTTTTACATTGGTACATATGTTCCACCTAGTGATTCTAATGTCTACAACTTGCTTCATAATGGATATGGAATTGAACCTCTAGAAAGCTGCATCAGTACCCTTTATGAAAGATTTGATAATTTTGACTTGGTTATTTGTGGTGACTTAAATGCACGAACAGCCAGTCTAAATGGTCTGTTCGAAGTGGACTTGGATCCAATTAGCCAAGAAGATGTTTTCATGTCAAGACAGTCCCAAGATACTAATGTAAATATATTTGGTTCCCAGCTTATTGACCTTTATAGTATGTTCCAGTGTTCTATTGTAAACGGGTTGAATGATAAAGGGTTTGATGATAGTTTGACATATATTTGTCAGACAGGGGAAGTGTTATTGACTACTTTGTTGTATCTAATGATTTACTTGAACATAACCTTATTTCCTCCTTTGAAATAATAAGTAGAGTTGAGTCTACTCATTTACCTGTTTCAATAATATTGGGAAATTTAAACTCTATGTCTACAAAAAATAGTAGTAAGGGAGCTAATAAGGGAGTTTGGAAGGAAAAGTTGTGCTGGGACAAAGAAAAAGAGGGAGAGTTTTTAGCTAACTTGTCCTCACCTGAATCAGTCACTGACCTTGACCGTGCTTTTGAAGAAATAGACACAAACACTGAGTCAGCTCTAACAAGATTTGTAGACTGTCTGTTGAATGCCGCAATTTGCATGAACAAAAGATTCAAAGTAGATATGTATCAGGACAACAAGGGAGCTCCTTGGTTCGATAGAGAATGTAAAGAAGCTAAACGGTTAACTTATAAACTTCTCAATGCCTTCAGAAAATCAAAAAATAAGTATGATAAAGGTATGCGTCTGGGGAAAGCAAATAGAGATGATGAGATAGAAGATTTAGAATCGGTCAATAGGAAACGAGTTGCTTTTGTAAATGCAAGAAAAGAGTATCGTCAACTTAAACAGAGTAAAAGATCTAGCTATAAAAAGGAGAAAGCTCGTAGAATAAACCAAGCTATTCATGACCCCAAACTGTTTTGGTCAGAAGTAAGATCAAAAACAAACAAACAGAAACCGAGTGAAAACATATCGTTAGATAAATGGCTTGAACATTTTAAATTGGTTTTTAGAACAGATGAAGCCCACGGGCAAGACAGGGATGTTTTTGTTAATATAAATCAGGAATCGGTAAATGAGCTAAACATTCCTATAGCTGAGGCCGAAGTTAGAACCGCCATTGCAACGCTAAAGAATGGGAAAGCATGTGGTTGTGATGGGGTTGTTGCTGAAATGCTCAAGACTGCAGAATTAAAATCAGTAGCTTTCTTAACTCTTTTGTTTAATAAGATTTTCCGTAATGGCGAATTTCCAAGTCAGTGGTCATATTCTATGATTGTACCTATATTCAAGAAGGGAGATGCAGATCAGCCTGACAATTACAGGGGCATTTCTTTATTAAGTATTATCAGTAAAATCTATACAAGTGTTCTCAGAAAAAGACTTGTGTCTTGGATGGAAGAAAACGAAAAAATTGTGGAAGAACAAGCAGGCTTTAGGAAGTCATATTCAACCATTGATCATATTTTTACCTTGTCTTCTATTGTCGAAAGAGCCCTGAACAAAAAAGGGGAAAAATTATATGTAGCGTTCATAGACCTGAAAAAGGCTTTCGATTCTGTACATCGTCCTTCTTTATTTGCAACCCTAGTTAGGGCAGGTTTGTCCGGACCATTTTTGGAAGCCATAAAGGCAATGTATTCTTCTGTTTTGTCCTGTGTTCGTGTGAATGAAACGATGTCTGATGTCTTTAAATGTCCGCTTGGTGTTAAGCAAGGATGTATTTTGAGCCCTGCTCTCTTCTCATTGTTTATAAATGAATTAGCTATAACTATGGAAAATGGGGAAAACATGGAATTCAACTGCAACCTGGTTCTATGGAATTATTTCTATTGTTATTTGCAGATGACCTGGCTCTTTTGTCAAAGACTCCTGTAGGGCTACAAAGCCAGTTGAACAATTGAGTAAGCTATGAAAAGAAAAATTTTGGATATAAATTAGATAAAATTTAAAAATTTTGGTTTTTTTAGAAAGGGTGGCACCTAGGTCGGAATGAAAAATGGCTTTGTGGGGCAAAAATGGAAGGGGATTATTTGTTACACCTACCCCGGGATATACTTTTACTACAAAATGAGTGTAGTTCAAGGAAGTCAAGAAATTAGTTACAAAAGGAAGGAAGGCAGTTTTGAATGTGCTCGAGTGCTCCCCCAAACTTAAGATATTTTTAAACAGACTCTTTAAGTGTTTTTTATGCCCCCGGTTCAGCCAAACTTGTTATTGGATCAGAGTTTGGGGGCTTTAACACACTGATTCAATCGAAAAAAAAAAAACATACCTTTGCATGCAAACGCTTTCAGGTGTCTCTCCTAAACCCCAAAAAAATGCATTTACGGGCGAAATGGGCAGAACTCTTTTGTTAAGCTGCATGAGAGTGTTAAGATTGGGGTTGAAAATTTTTGCACATGGAATTAAAAAAGACTGCCTAAGCAAGTTATTTAATGCAGGTTGCATGGATGAAAAGGTTTGTTGTTGGGCATAAAATTGAGAATATATTAGAAAAAAGTGGTTTGGGATTTGCAGGTTTTAAAACCCGGGTGTGGGAATGCGGAGTTTCTTTTCATTGTTGAAAAAAACGCCTTTTGACAAATTTCATTGGACTGGTCGAATGCATTAACAAAGGGGAAAGGTTTTTTTATTGTATGATCTTTTAAATCAAATTCATGACTGAAAACCCTTTTGTTGATCCTTAAAATGTTAAAAACTTTCGAGACCTCTTGCCCAAAACCAGAATGGGGGTTTTCCCCCGAACGCAAATACTTTTTTGTTTTTGAGGGAGATCCCTTTAGTTTTGCTGTTTTTGTTTCTGTCAAATGAAATAGAAAAGAAAACCATTTGATTTGTAAGTATAATTTCAAAGAACTAAGGAACAAATTTAGGGGTAATCAACTAGATGAAAGTTTTTTTGTGATTTT
>CM060330.1:51743164-51755664 GCA_030674155.1 Stramonita haemastoma
CGCGCGCGCATGCGTGCGTGTACACACTCACAATTCATACTGCAGACTTACACATGTGTACATATACTTAGCATCTTTTTTTAATATGCAGAGAGAGAAAGAAAATGAGAGAGATACAGAGATAGAGACTTAAGGAATGACAAGGAGAGGGAGAACCAGCGATAGATGGGGTAAGAGAGAGAGAGAGAAACAGACACACAGACAGACAGGCAGACAGACAGACAGAGACAGACACACAGACAGACACAGACACACAGACACACAGAGACAGACACACAAAGACAGACATACCGACAGACACACAAACACAGATATACAAACACACAGACAGGGAGACAGACACGGGGGAGGGCGGAGGAGTGAAAGATGAAATGTCGGGAGTTTCTAGCTGTGTGTAAGTTTACATAACCTAACATTTTCCATCCAAGTCTTGTAGACATCAGCTATATTATCATAACTGCTTTGATTATTTGTAGAGAGACTCTTCGAATGGGCCTCAACCCCAGCGGGAAGGCCCATTCATATTGGAAGCTCTCGTGGTAATACACCAACTGAAAGAATCCCTGCAAGATCTGGTCTTTTGCTTACAAATAAATGGATCGATAAAGCCTGTTATCGTCTTCTCTCGGGGAGCTATCACACCTTTCGACAGGTGTCAGCTGTACAGGTGTGTGTACACACAGCAGTGAGTTACCTGGCTGCTATGACTAAAAGAGTTTAAGATTTGATTGCGGGTAGTTCTTCCGAGATACCAGTTATTTTTAAGTGTGTGAGTGTGTGATGCTGTTATTGTTGTTGATGTTGTTGATGATGTTACTGTTGTTGTTTTTGTTGTTATTGTTGTTGTGTGTGTGGATGTGTGGGTGTGGAGAGGAGAGAGAGAGAAGAGAGAGAGAGAGAGAGAGAGAGAGAGAGAGAGAGAGAGAGAGAGAGAGACAGACAGACAGACAGACAGACAGACAGACAGACAGACAGACAGAGAAAGATAGACAGACAGAGACAGAGAGACAGACAGAGACAGAGAAAGACATATATATATATATATATATATATATATATATATATATATATATATATATATATATATATATAATACATATAATATATGTATATATATATATATGGAGAGAGAGAGAGAGAGAGAGAGACAATGACAATGACAATGACAATAACAATATTTTATTGTGTCAAGCTTTTTAAGCCCATACACAAGGGAGAGAGAGAGAGAGAGAGAGAGAGAGAGAGAGAGGGAGAGAGAGAGAGAGAGAGAGAGAGAGAGAGAGAGAGAGAGAGAGAGAGGAGAGAGAGAGAGAGAGAAGAGAGAGAGAGAGAGAGAGAGAGAGAGAGAGAGAGGAGAGAGAGAGAGAGAGAGAGAGAGAGAGAGAGAGAGAGAGAGAGAGAGAGAGAGAGGAGAGAGAGAATCAGAATCAGAATCAGAAAAAGTTATTGCCGTTAGATCAGAACAAGACTAATTTGACACAAAACACAAACATAAACAGTCAACATTTCCCGAAAGACCTAGATTCAGAAATGTATGCAATTTATCAATATTCTCATTTTATCTGGAAAAAGAATCATGCACCTATTTGAGCATATGTAATAGATTATTCCTAGTCGTTGAAAAACTCATGATTTTATTTATTATTGTTATTTATTATATTCATTTGCTTATTTCTGACATTTAATACAAATTTGTTGTTTGTTTGTTTTTTTTAGATCGTCATGATTATAGTATAAAAAGATCAAGTAAGTGATTTCTTCCATTTTCTTAGTTACAACATATCAATTTTCTTTTTTTTCTCTCTTGGCATATTTGTATACGTTTCTTACTCGATCATAAGGCTATAAGAGCTGATGTAAAATTAACTGAATAAGAGTCTACGGTTTTGGTGCTAATATGATAAGCATGTTTTTTTTATTATTTTGTCTTACGTTCCTACTGGTATGAAATGACCTATTCTTCTAAAAGGGGCACCTGGTTTTAATGTTTGCGCAAGACGTTCTGCAATGCATACGCTTGCACACGGATTACTAGCTGATAAGTCTCTCTGGGGAATGGAGTCAGTACTCCAGGGGAAAATACCCTTGGAGGCACAAACCCAGGCCTTCAGATCACGAGTTCAACTTTCTTACCACTGGGCTATCCTGGCCCAAAGAAAAAACAAACACAGCCGAAGTAGAAGTAACAAGTGTTGCATCCGTACAACAGCAGTGAAGGGGACACAACTCTTTCACAGAGAATAGTGATCTTACTGGACGGATCTAATTGACAAAATTGGATATATATTCCACTTTCCCCATCCTCCTGATGGCCATGTCTGGTAGGGATGAATACCCCAAATTTTTTTTAAACAACATGCACACGTTAAATCCTGTTCCGCTTTTCGTAAGAGTAGGCCATTGTGTGCCGGTGGGAACAGATGACAATATTTACACAACTGCATACACACGGGGACTGGATGAAAAAAGCATATGAGTGCTTATTATATTATCCTCGATATAAAAGAAAAAAATAAATAAATAAAATAAATAAATGTTTAGACACCATCCCCGAAGTTGGACATGCGGCTGCCTCCATGGTGAGTAAAACACGGCAGCATACACAAACTCTCATCATTGGTAAACTTTGAAGCTCCAGCTGTGGAACCACAACAAAAACAAGAAAACCCAGCTTTACTCAGGAATATTGCCTTCAGTGCCTGGGCTTTATCAGTTGACTTACTTGACTTATGCCTGTGAATTCCTTAAGGAACAAAGGGCCGCAACAACACTCCTCCAACGGACTCGGTTCTGGGAGATCCTCTTCAGCTCGGCCCACGTCATTCCGGCTGCCTTCGTCACAGTTCTAATTCTTGATAAAACCACTGACGCTGGGGGCAATAGCATAGTGAGAGGCTGTATGATCAGTGGCTTTCTTTCCCACTCATGGAATTCCACTTTGCAGCTTAGTCTTATAGTGATCGACTAGGACTCTCTGACTAGGAGGCTTGACTTGCACAGCCCTTATGTGCTGCAGCCCTGGGGGGTTAGTTGGCCTTTGGAGAACATCTCCAATGCTAACTGTCCTTATGCCCTCTTGGCCGAGAGAGTGGGGATGTACTGTGGGCAAGGCATCTCCACTAAGATCAAATTTCTGCCCAGTTTCCAAAACAGCAGCTGCCTCCTGTGCTGTTTTGGAGGTCATCGTCGAACACGACGGACAAACAAACAAACACACAGGAATAAAACTCCAAGGAACATTAGACATTCAACGTACCTGCTGCACCATCCGACAAGTGTTTCCAAAAACTTCAAACCATCATAAATCTTCAGAACACTGCAAAAAGAGCTTCGGCGGTTACTAGGTCAGGAAGATCACTTTCAAAAGATCTTCAATTTGAACCTAAAGGAAACGTCTCCAAAAAAAAATCCAGCCTACTTCTAAAGAACACAGAACAAGCACCGATTTTTAGAACTAAACCATATGGAAACTCTTGAAATTTCAAGAAGCTGCTTGTTTTTTTTTTTCGTTCCTTCCAGTATTTTGAACGGAAGTGTTCGATGGTTGTTCAAGGAGGTAACGATGTTCGTAGGATAAGGGATGAAACACGTGTTCATGATCTGTCAGTGGTTTAGAAAAAAGCAGAAGCAGAAATTATTTTAAGAAGGAGGGAAAAGAGAATAAGAAAGGAAGACAGAACGGAAAAAAGAAGAAGGGAAAAGATGTTGAAAAAAGAAGACAAAAAGAAAGGGGGGGGATAATCAAGAAGAAAAATGCAAAGAAGAAGGAAAATTGCGAAGAATGCAAAGAAGAAGGAAAATTGCGAAGAAGAAGAATTGTGAAGAAGAAAAACAACTGTGAAGGAGAAGAATTGAGAAGAAGACTTGCAAAGAACCGCGAAGATGAATTACGGAGATTTGCGAAGAATTGCGAAGAAGATTTGCGAAGAATTGCAATGAATTAAGAAGAAGAAGAAGAAGAAGAAGAAGAAGAAGAAGAAGAAGAAGAAGAAGAAGAAGAAGAAGAAGAAGAACAACAACAACAACAACAACAACAACACAACAACAACAACAACAACAAGACGAAGAAAGAAAGAAAGAAAGAAAGAAAGAAAGAAAGAAAGAAAGAAAGAAAAGAAAAGAAAGAAAGAAAGAAAGAAAGATAGATAGATAGATAGAGAGATAGAGAGATAGAGAGATAGAGAGATAGAGAGATAGAGAGAGATAGAGAGATAGAGAGAGATAGAGAGATAGATACATAGAGAGTGAGGGAGACAGAGAGATGCAGAGACAAACAAAGAGAGACAGAGACAGAAGGCCAGCCAGAAAAGAAGCAAGATGGAAGAGATGTACCATATCACTCCCGCTGACCTATATCTGTGAAGCAGAAGACTGGCCTAACTTTAACAGACAGCGGAATATGACACTGATTGGCCCAACACCAGACCCTCTCCACCCTAGTCAATGGCCTCCGAACACGTTCACTGCAGATTAGCTGTCTGGCTGTTTGTAAGATAGGCCTACCAAAACAGCGAAGGTTAGGGAAGGGGCAGAGAGTGCAGATTTATTTATCTATCTTTATTTATCTCCTTCTTTGTTGTTTTGTTCATTCTATGGCTAAGAGCTCCGAGGTTCACCAACGGTGTCTGTCAAAAGAGCAAAAATGCGTTGTGTTGCCGTCAAGCGCCTGACAAGTCAGGTCCAGCGCATCAGATTTTGTCGGGGCTGTAAACAACAAGATTAGATTGGTTTGGCTGTCTTAATGATGGGAAAAAACAGTCACATTCCCAAAGATCTGACCATTGGGGAATTACAGAACTCTAGTCGAGGAAGGTGAAACAAGAAAAAGCGGAGAAATGTGGGGTTTTTTAATGAAGTATTTTTGTTCTAAAAGAGAGAGAGGATTGTGATTTTGAGTGTTTTAATACAAGGGATGAGGGTGGAATATAGACCAAAAAAACTGAAGTTGTAGTTTGATTTCACTGCTGTTGTTAATTCTTGAGTAGAATTCTGAGGTTCACCAATGGTGAGATTTTGCGTAATCTGCCGTTTTACTTATAATTAAGAAAGCCACATACAAATTTTACCTTTACTTTTACCTTAAGAAAGCCACACTCACACCACAAACACGAAACCGGTGAGCATACGTTTTCTTTTTTCTAAGTACTGTCATCTGTTACAACTAGTACGAAACGTCCGAAGAACTTTCAGGGGAATGGAATCAGTACTGATGCTATTTCATCTCCGGGATACGAACACGGGCGCCCCTGTAGTGACTCGATCCCAGGATCTTATATCACAAAGGCAACGCTCAAGCCACTTGGCTACCCCTTCCCCTATAGAGTGATAGTTATTCTTCCCCTGCTATAATGGCTGTTTGTTTCTGTCACATTCGCTTCAGCGGATAAGATGTAAAAGGTAAGGTAAAGGTGTCCAATAATCTGTGTGGTCGTAGGGAGCGAGGCGTCAGAGACCTCAACTTCTCTAGGGGCCAGCATATTAAGGATGGCGCCCATCTCCTCTCCCTCGCTGCTTTACCTTCCCTGACCCTAAAGAGGGCAGGTACCCATTTACAGCTGGGTGAACTGAGGGGTCTGTACTGAAGCCAAGGCTCGTAAACGGTCACCCATCTACTTGGTAACCAAGCTTGATGCTGCTGAACCGTAGGTTAGGGAAATCGAGTGCTGTGACCACTGATGTTATTTTAACTCTGGGATACGAACACGGGCGACTCTGTAGTGACTCGATCACAGGGTGTTATATCACAAGAGCAACACTCAAAACCACTCGGCTACCCCTTCCCCTAGAGTGATAATCATTCTTCCCCTGCTATAATGGCTGTTTGTTTCTGTCACATTCGCTTCAGTGAATAAGATGCGCTGAAAGAAAAGGGGTTAAAAAAAAAAAGGACGGAAAAGACCAGGGAGGAGAGAAAATAAAGGTGAAAGAATAGAATTGAAAGAAAATTGGACAGGACTGACCGTTGAAAAGGGCAGAGGTTTCCTTTTTCGGGAAACGCCATTGATTTGAATTATCTGTTATAGTATAAGGGCGAGAGTGTGTTTGTGTGTGTGTGTGTGTATGTGTGTGTGTGTGTGTGTGTGTGTGTGTGTGTGTGTGTGTGTGTGTGTGTGTGTGTGTGTGTGTGTGTTTGTGTGTGTGTGTGTGTGTGTGTGTGTGTGTGTGTGTGTGTGTGTGTGTGTGTGTGTGTGTGTGTGTGTGTGCAGATCATGAGTCTGTCAGTAGTCTGTCTGTGACTACAATTCTCTCTTTCTCTGTCTCTCTGTCTCTATCTTTATCTCTCTCTTTCTTAATTAAAGTCTGTCTCTGTTTCTGTCTGTATGTCTGTCTGTTTGTATGTATGTATCTCTCATCTTTTCACTCCCTCAAACAAATTATTAAATCTGCATACACGTCGGGACTGGATGTAAAAAAAACATGAGTGCTTTTTCCATTATCCTCGATATAAAGAATAAATTCAAAAAGACACACACACACACACACACACACACACACTTCAACACACACACACACACACACACACACACACACACACACACACACACACACACACTTCAACACACACACACACACACACACACACACACACACACACACACACACACACACACACACACACACTTCAACACACACACACACACCCACCCCCCCACCCCCACCCACACACTCCAACACTCACACACACACACACACACACACACACACACACACACACACACACACACACACACACACACACACACACACACACTAAACCCCCAACAGTGCATAGGGGCTAATCTCAGCCTCTTCGCCAAAGGGAAGGTGATGGAATTAAGGGCCAGTGCCCTTGGCATCTCGGCTCCTTGCTTACAAAGTTTGAAAAGCTGGGATGAGATGGAGGGCGGGGGGTGGTAGGGGGAAGTAGGGGGGAGGGGAGGGTGGCAGGCGAGGCAAGCTAATTCTTTCTCTTTCTGTGTTTCTGTCTGCCTGTCTGTCTGTCTTTCTGTCTGTCTGTCTGTCTCTCTCTGTCTCTCGCTCTGTCTTTCTCTGTCTCTGTCTCTATCTCTCCATCTCTCTCTCTCTCTCTCTCTCTCTCTCTCTCTCTCTCTCTCTCTCTCTCTCTCTCTCTCTCTCTCTCTCTCTCTCTCTCTCTCTCTCTCTCTCTCTCTCTCTCTCTCTCTCTCAGTGTTTCTGTCTAACTAGATGACTCCCTCTCTCTGTTTCTGTCTCTCTGTCTGTCTGTCTCCCTCTCCCTCTCCCTCTCCCTCTCTCTCTCTCTCTCTCTCTCTCTCCTCTCTCACTCTCTGTCTCTCTTTGTGTCTGTATTTCTCTGTTTCTCTCTGTCTATTTGTCCGTCTGTCTGTCTGTCTGTCTATTTCCTCTCTCTCTCTCTCTCTCTCTCTCTCTCTCTCTCTCTCTCTCTCTCTCTCTCTCTCTCTCTCTCTCTCTCTCTCTCTCTCTCTCTCTCTCTCTCTCTCTCTCTCTCTGTCTGTCTGTCTGTCTGTCTGTCTGTCTGTCTGTCTGTCTGTCTGTCTGTCTGTCTGTCTGTCTGTCTGTCTGTCTGTCTCTCTCTCTCTCTCTCCCCTCTCTCTCTCTCTCTCTCTCTCTCTCTCTCTCTCTCTCTCTCTCTCTCTCTCTCCTCCCTCCCTCCCTCCCTCCCTCCTCTCTCTCTCTCTCTCTCTCCTCCCTCCCTCCCTCCCCTCCCTCCCTCCCTCCCTCTCTGCCCCCTTTTTTCCTTAAAGCTGAAAGGATGTTCTGGCCCTTCAGCCCATCAGTTTCAATTCTTTATCGTCACCGGTTTGCACCCAGTGCACCTGCATGTGAAGATTGCTGTAGAGGTATGTCTAGTGCCACGTTTATTGGCCTAATGCTCAAGAGTTTCAGCGGTATAGGCAGCCATACTTTTATATCAGAGGACTATTTTTCTTCTACTATCGGAGAGTGTAGATTATTCTTGAGAGTTTTTTTCAGATGAAAAATAAACTTAACATACATTAATCAAAGCATGAACTATTCTTATGCATAGGTTTGGGGGGGTGTTGCTTGTGTCATTAACTCATGAAGCTTTTAGTGTTAGCCAGGAATGACTAGAACTGTCACGGCTTTTGTGTGTGGGGGGGATGAAAGCTGTATTCCCCGAAGTCAGAATACGGCTGTCTTAATGGTGGACAAAAATGATGGTTTTTGCAAAAATCTCACCATTGTGAACCTCTGAACTTTAGCCGAAGAACGAAGAAAAATTTCTATGATTAGCAAAATCATGGCAGAACTGTTCATTGCAAAACAAATTGATTCCAAATATTGGTGGAAAAAGAAGAGTCTCATGCAAGCTGTCAAGTGTCTGTGTCTTTTCCCTTAGAAAGGTTTGATGGCGAGAGGAATTAGAATTAGAATTAAAATTAAAATTAGAAAGTAGTATTAGGATTCCTGTTTAAAATTCTATGCAGAATCTCTCTCTCATTATACATGCAAATCTCCCCACGTATAATCAAATCAATCAATGTAATCTGTCTGCTAACTCCCAAATGAAAAAAAGAGCTGTCTCAGTTTTGCCGCATTTCCATTCCAGAAGCTGTCACTGAACAGATCGCTGATTCTGATTCGTGTGGCAATGATCACACTGATTGACTCCTCACTGATCTATTTCCATAGGAAATTGCTGGTCCTCAGCACATTGGAAGCCATGATACCCGCTCAATGTTCTGGAAGTCGGAATATGAGAATGGCTTTTGGCCAGTCTTCTCTGGCTGTTGGTTACATCTCGAATGTAATCCAAGATTGCTGTCCGTCCGATCATTTTTCCTTCCCATCCTTTTGTCCAGGTTTTCTTTCCTGCTAGTCATTGCTTGAATTCAATGCAGGATATCTGCCCATGTATTCTATCATTCTGATAAATTTTACTACCCTGCTCTTTTTATCTTTCTCTCTCTCGAACTTTGTTAAGTTCCCATTTATTCAAATCAAGCACTTGGAGACTGCTGTGGGTGACTAAAGAAACAAAAAAACGAACTCAAATATTTCGCTTAAAAATGCTTCCACTCTCCTTTTGTGTCAGATCTTGATGTATATAGTTATGCATCTTTGCTATCTCTGTGACACAAAGACACTACACGAAATAAACCGTCTACAATCCATTTCATTAGTACAATATTTTTTGGTTTCAAATTGACTTTTTGGGTAATTGTCAGTTGGTAATAGTTTGTCAGTTGACTTATACCTATCAACGGTTGTTTCAAAGAAATCCAGTTTTGTGGGATTATTGTTTTTAGATGGGGGTTGGGTTTGTTTGTAATTGAGAATTTTTTTAGGGGGGAGGGCCTGTTGATTCTGTTTTTAGTTGTATTTTTTATTTTATGGTTGACCTTTCTCATTTGTTTGTTTGGATGAGGTTTTTTGTTGGTTGTTTTTTTGTGAGGGGGTACCATTCTTTGTATTTTTGCTGCACACATTATTTCTTTACAACTTCAAGTTCGCCAGCGGTCTGGCAGCTAAAAAGTCATCAAAAAGTTTAAAGCCAAACTGCGTTAAAGCTCTTCAGCTAATCAACTTTTCTTCTAACACCTAAAAACTTGCCACTCTAGTGAGCTAGTAGGCTTTTACTTCCTTACCTACCTGCTGACTTTAACGGTTTTGTTTAAGGACAGGATGCGTGTCTATGTGTGTTTTGGGGTAGGCGCGTTATTTGGGGGGTGTATGCAAATGTGTGTATGCATACATGCGAACGTGTGTGTGTGTGTGTGTGTGTGTGTGTGTGTGTGTGTGTGTGTGTGTGTGTGTGTGTGTGTGTGTGTGTGTGTGTGTGTGTGTGTGTGTACTCATGCACAAACCTTTAAAAACAGACATAAAGAATAGTTCAGGTCTGATGTGCCTGGCATTGTCCATCACTGACTATGAACACAGCAATGAAACAGGCTTCAGATATTACGTGCACGTGCTGTATTTGGCACTGTGCGTCACTGACTGAAGACAGCTATAATACAGGCTTCAGCCATCACGTGCTGTATCTGGTACTGTGTGTCACTGACTGTGAACACAGTAGTGAAATAGGCTTCAACAATCACATGCTGTATTTGTCACTGCGCATCAATGACTGTGAAAATACAGCAATGAAGTAGGTAGGCTTCAGCTCTCAAGTGCTGTATTTAACACTTTGAAGCTGGCACCAATCATTCTGTGAAGAAGAAGAAGGACTAATCATATCCTCACTGGGGACTGATACGTGTAGCTGTTAAGCGCGTTACGTAACGTGACAAAGGCACGCAATCATCTCCGCACTAACAGTGCTGCCGCTGCTGCAAGGGCAATAACCTGACCAACACTGGAGTGGAGCCAAGTTTCTGGTTGTTTTGGGGTGGGTTGTATTTTAGAAGATGGGGTGGGTGGTGGTGGTAGGTAAGCGGTGGTGGTGGTGGTGGGTAATAGCAAATGATAGCTATTCTATTCACTTGGCTGCACACGCAGACAGGGGAAAAATAATGTGCTAGGTTTTTTTCTGTGCAAATTAGCTTCTGGACAATAGTCCGTTTGGCAACTAGCAACGTTTATATGAGTGTTTGTCCGATGTGACTGGCGAAATATACTACTGCAGATTTTGGGGGTATAGTTATCATTAACTTGAGGAAGGGGTGGGGGGGCTAGGGGTGACGGGGGGGGGGGGGGGTGGTAAGGTCTCTGTGGACATGGTTGAAGGACAGAGGGTGAAGTTATTACCCCTTTCCAACATTCTCCTGCTAGCTGTATCCAAAACGCCATTTGAT
This sequence comes from Stramonita haemastoma, assembly GCA_030674155.1. Lineage (NCBI taxonomy): Eukaryota > Metazoa > Mollusca > Gastropoda > Neogastropoda > Muricidae > Stramonita > Stramonita haemastoma. Next base: position 51,753,904 of record CM060330.1, read on the forward strand.
TCCCAATTAGTAATCATGAGCTTTAAAGCCTTACAGAAAACGTTTTCAAGTAAAACAGAACCTACATGCTTAAAGCAGATGGACCAGAGATCTAGTTAGTGGGTTTTTTTCTACCTCTGAAAATTAATGTAAGTAGGTTGAACACAAAGTAGGCTTTCAAATATAAGTCTATGTATATGTTTTATGGTAGTAAAGAGTGCCCTGCCCTGTAGTCAGGTTAAATCTACAGTACGGGCTATGAAATATCTTTATAAGCCTAAGCCTGTCCTTCATGGATAGTACAATTCTTTCTTTTGTAAATGTTTCCTATTCAAATCAATACATTTTAAACAACATAGCTGGCGTTTGATTTTAAGTTTTTATATCAGGAAAGCTCAACAAGTATAATAAAGACGCAGGTGGCTATCTTTAGCAACCAGCCTACCTTAGGTAAACAGTCATAAGGGAGATAATCCCAGCTGACTATAATTAACCCTCGACTAAAGTTCAAAAGCATTTTTTGAAAAGAGGATCTAGCCAAAAAGAGATCCCTAAAAAAAGGAAAGACGTATTGAACACACAGCAGAGAGCTTGAAAAGGAAGAGTGTGCTGTTGAAAGTTAAAAGGTAAAGGTGTCCCATAACCTCTGTGGTCAGAGAGAGAGAGAGAGAGAGAGAGAGAGAGGAGAGAGAGAGAGAGAGAGAGAGAGACAAGACAAGACAAGACAAGACAAGACAAATTCTTTTATTCGAGGATAATAGATAAGCACTCATGTGCTTTTTTACATCCAGTCCAGAGAGACAGACAGACAGACAGACAGACAGACAGACAGACAGACAGACAGAACAAGAGACAGATACAGAGAGATAACTGCAGTTGTGTAATAATAACGGCATGAGAGACAAACAGATAGTTGGACAGGTACACAGACAGACAGACAGACAGACAGACAGACAGACAGACAGGAAAATGCAGGGGGAGGGGGGGGGAAATCGCTGTTGTGCAGACAACTGAAAAGAAACGTTCAGTACACATAACAAGTTTTGTTTGGCAAATAAGCAATTCTGTCCTTGTTAGACTGCGAAAGATAAAAAGGAGGGGGTAGAGAGAGGGGGAGGATGGAGGTTATACGTAATAAGTGCATTCACATTAGAGAGTTGAAGGACTGTTTGCAACGTGTAAAATTGATGAATGAGTGAGTGAGTTTATGAATGAATGAATGAATGAATGAATGAATGAATGAATGAATGAATGAATGAATGAATGAATGAATGAATATATAGCACTTGTAAGGAGTAGCAGCACCATTGGTGTTGTAGCAGCTGTAGTACAGAAATGACAATTGTAGCAGTAGCAGCAGTAGGAATAGTATTAGTAGAAGCAGCAGGAACAGGTTGTTGTTGAGTTCTAGGCCTGTCCATCTGCTGATGTTGTCCTCCTATCTCTTCCTTGGTCTGCTTCTTCTCTTCCTCCTTGGACAGTGCCTTGCAGTATTGTTTTTGCAAGTTCTTTCGATCTTGTGACATGCCTGTACCATTTAAGTTTACGCTTCTTTACGATTGTTAGAAGATTTTCATAGGGCTCGGTGGTTTATTGGATTCTGTTATGCACGTCTTAATTGCTTATGCGGTCTCTGTAGGAGATGCCAAGGAGTCTCCGGAAGCATCTCATCTCTACCGCCTGTACTCTTCTCTCTAAATTCGCAGTCACGGTCCACGATTCACAGGCATACAGGAATATGGATATGACAAGGGAGTGCATTAGTCTTATCTTGGAGTAAAG
>CM060330.1:51763164-51765664 GCA_030674155.1 Stramonita haemastoma
GCTGTTTTCAAGTGCACTTTGTTAGAAACAGCCATGTTCCGACTTCAAAGAATTTTGTTCATCTTATAAAAAAAGAGAGAGAATGCAGGTTGTTACGTCAAAAGCTTATTATGAATGAAGCACACTCTCAACGTGACAGTTTGAATCATAAGAGCACAATAATAAGCAACACAAAATAACACATTATTGTACAACACAAAACAATATAGTATCAGTTAAAAAACAGTTAAATCGTTGTTGTATTGTGCAGTTCTGTATTGTTTTGTGTTGTATAATAATGTGTTTTTGTGTTGCCTCTTAAACTGCTGTTATGACTTGGAATGTTATGTTAAATGAATATGAACAGTGCAGATACTTTAACATCAACTAACTGAAGCCAAGACAGGCTTAGGAGGGGGTGGGAAAAATTGATATTAGCCTTGATCTTCAAAAGACCGTGGCAGAAAGACCACCAAGTAATTATGTAAAACGTTTTTCTGTGAACTTAACTTATAACAACGAAGATAATCAAGATAATGTTCTGGAGACCTAGCCGGACTTTGTTTTGTATAGTGTTATATACCACTTCAAGTCACAGAAGATTTTTTTGCGTAAAATTTGGGCTGCTCTCTCCACGGAGAGGGTGTCACCACAAGAACAGAGCCAGATTTTTTTCCTTTTCCTGTCTGCACGTGTAATTGTTTCCTTGTCAGAGTGGAATTTTAAACTGCAGAATTTTGCCAGGGACAACTTGCTTGTTGCCATGGGTTCTTCCACGTACACTGAATGTGTGTCGCACATGCACGGGATCTGGGTTTATAGTCTCGTGAAAAAAGACTACTTCCCGCACCACCACATAAGGTTTTGTTGATGGGGGAACAACTTTGGGCCCTAACAGGAATCAAACCCACACTCCTTTCTGTTTTACAGATTAACCAAAGCCCCCAAATTTCAACAAGAAAATATCTACAAGGAGATTTAAACCCACAACCACAGAACTGGGAGTCTAACAGCACATAACATTAAGCCAAAGCAGTTGTATCAGAAATAGATTTTTTAAAATCACCTTTGTTCTTTTTTCTCTGAACAAAGTTCAATCAGTTTCTTATCATTTTTTTTTCTATTCCAGCGTGCCCACGCTGATTCTAAGACCAGATTTGTTTAAATTCGTCCTCTGGGTGTAATTTCAGCTTCGCCTTTAAATCATTTCCTCCAAGCCAACTATGGGTCAATGTTGAAACACACAAGACAAGGAAATATCATTGTCCTTTGTTTTCTTCTTTTAAGCTAATCGAACAGACTAGTTTTTTGTGTGTCTGTCACTTTGTTGTGTTATATTTTCCTTTGAAAATATGACGTCAATTGCTACACACAGCAACAGATAAACAAAGGAGAAAAATCAAAGATGATCTACAATTTTGTGTTCTTTTTCTTTAGTGGATCAATGATTTCATGTTTAAAGTCTGGAAAACAAAGTTTTTTTATTTAAGAGATATGTGTGTGTGTGTGTGCATGTGTGTGTGTGTGTGAGAGAGAGAGAGAGAGAGAGAGAGAGTGTGTGTGTGTGTGTGTGTGTGTGTGTGTGTGTGTGTGTGTGTGTGTGTGTGTGTGTGTGTGTGTGTGTGTGTGTGTGTGTGTGTGTGTGTGTGTGTGTGTGTGTGAGGGAGGGTGGGGCATAGGTGTGGGGATGGGATTGCAGTGTGCTTGCATGTAAGTCTGCAAGCATGCACGTGTATACATACACGCGCGGGTGTTCGCCAGATAGCGAGAATGCGTGCATAGGTGACAGCGACTATGTGGGTAGTTGGGTTTTGGTTAAAGTGGCGCCAGAGTAGCATCTCTGGTAGGGGGAGGAGACAGTTTTGGTGTGCAAGTTTGTGCGTCTGTGCGTGCATGTCTGCGCATGCAGAAGCCCACACAACCTCTGTGCGCAATTTTTAACTTCCCTTTTTGCGCACTGTGGCCTTTGATTAAAAAACTGTTTGTTTGGGGTTTTTTTGTAAAAATAAAGATTCACAAAGAGTAATTTATTCTTCATCTTCTTGCAGACCTGCAATCCCTTTTAGATTCCAAAAATGGTTATCTTCCTATTGTTTGAGGTTACTGCTTTGTGTTGTACAAGCACATCATTTTGGGGTGGTTTTGTTTTGATTTGGTGGGGGGTCTTTATTTTTGGTTTGGTTAATTAAGAAAGTAGAGTAAACGTGAAATCAGAGGTAGATAGAAAATAAACAGACAGTCAAAATCCCGATTATACTTTCTATATAAATAACCATTCAGACAAAACTCCACTATTTCATTTTTCAATAACAATCACTTTTCAAAGTTTCTTCCTTTACAAAATGCCTACTCTATCAGCAGTCTATTCTGAGAGAAAAAAAATAGGAAGCAAACTCACAGTCGTGCATCATAAAACAAAAACTTCAATCACTTCTAACCAAAAACAAACACGGATTAAACTTGTCTCGAAAACAGCAGTTATCAGAGACTGGTGTAGGTTTATACAATTAAAACTGTAGGA
>CM060330.1:51770664-51791329 GCA_030674155.1 Stramonita haemastoma
ACCACAGCCACCACCACCGCCACCACGCCACCACCACAATTACCACCACCACCACCACTACCACCACCACACCACCACTACAATCACCACCGTCACCACCACTACCACCACCACCACAATCACCACCACCACCACCACCACAATCACCACCACTACCACAATCACCACCACCGCCACCCCCCACTGCCTCTGGGGGTACAAGCTGTAATGCTATCCCATAAGAGAAAAAAATGTGTAATCAACGAAAAGACTTTGAAGAGAGAACGACAAGAAACACCACATAGGCCACACAAAACATTGCCCTTGCAAGACTGGCAGTCAGACTAGAGAAGATGTGCAACAGCCCTGCTCCACTGCACAGGACACTCAGAATGAAGCATCTGGCCTGACCCCAACCCCCCCCCCTCCCCCCAGTGGCCAAGAAGCTATACGGCGACTTGGAGGACCTGCAGCGTACTGCTGCCTTCACTGCAGAGACTGAGCTGTCTGTTCACTGAGGGACTGCAAAGAAAGACGGGACTTCAACCATCAACTGAATGTGAGTAGGATGAAGTTTATTGTATTTTGTAGACACTTGATACACTTGGCATCATATGTCTGTCTATCTGTCTGTCTCTGTCGCTGTCTCTGTCTCTGTCTCTGTCTGTCTGTCTGTCTGTCTCTCTCTCTCTCTCTCTCTCTCTCTCTCTCTCTCTCTCTCTCTCTCTCTCTCTCTCTGTCTCTCTCTCTCTCTCTGTCTGTCTCTCTCTCTCTCTCTGTCTCTCTCTCTCTCTCTCTCGCTTGCTCGTTCGCCCTCTCCATTTACCCCCCCCCCCCCCCCCCTCTCTCTCTCTCATCATTTATTTCACTAACCCCCATCTCTCTTTCTCTCGCTCTCTCTCTCGCTCGCTCTCTCTCTCTGTCTGTCTCTCTCTCTCTCTCTCTCTCTCTCTCTCTCCTCTCTCTCTCTCTCTCTCTCTCTCTCTCTCTCTCTCTCGCTCTTTTTCTTTATTTCTTTCTCTCTCTTCCCCTACCCCCTTCTTTTACTTCATCTCCCTCCCTCCCTCCCTCCCGCCCTCCTTCCTTCCTTCTCTCTCTCTGTCCCTCTCTCTCTCTCTCTCCCTCTCCCTCTCCCTCTCTCTCTCTCTCCCTTCCCCTTCGCCTTCCTTCCTTCCTTCCTTCCTTCCTCCTCCCTCCCCCCTCCGTTTCTCCCCCTCCTTCCCTTCCTCCCTCCCTCTGATCAAAAATGAATCCTATTTATAGCAGGGTTTTTTTTTCGTTCCGCAAAAAGAGCTCTATGGTTCACCAATGGTGAGATTTTTGCGTATGTGATCGTATTTATCCACCATAAAGGTAGCCACATTCCGACTTCGGGTTTACATGTTTGTCTGTCTGTCTGTCTGTCTGTCTGTCTGTATATATGTCTGTATGTATGTATGTCTGTCTGTCTGTCTGTCTGTCTGTCTGTCTGTCTGTCTGTCTGTCTGTCTGTCTGTCTGTCTGTCTGTCTGTCTGTATGTATGTATGTATGTATGTATGTATGTATGTATGTATGTAAGTCCTTGCTTTCAGATATTTTGCAGTAACCTTTGGCCTCCTCACCTCACAACCTATGACCCACATGACTCTCACTGGTTAGGCCCGTGTTGGTCAATAAAGGGGTGGGGAATGGAGACACAGGAAATGCAAGGAAGCTTCTGCTTCTGCTTCGTCCAACTCTCTCTCTCTCTCTCTCTCTCTCTCCTCTCTCTCTCTCTCTCTCTCTCTCTCTCTCTCTCTCTCTCTCTCTCTCTCTCTCTCTCTCTCTCTCTCTCTCTCTCTCTCTCTCTCTCTCAGACCTGTCTCACCTGCACATTTCCCCCTTTTCACCATCCTCTATCTATAGTCTTGGGGCACTCACCCCTGAAGATTTTGCAACCAGCTTCCTCCTCCCCCGTCCTCGCGCACGCGCAAATTTCAGCGGTTTTTCCCCGTAGCAAGTCGAGGCCAGTCCAGTCCACTCGGTCGCGTTCGTTTGCTGGACTTTGGATTTACTTTTCGGTCATTCGCCTACCGCCAAACGATCACTGGGCACCACACTTCTGATTGCCTCCTCAATCCTGGATGAATTATAAAATTAAATTTATAAATTAGAAAATAAAACGTAGATTAGGAAATAAAATAAAAACCTAAAACAAAACCTAAATCGTTTTAATTAAACCAAGACATAGAAAACAAATAGTGTACAGAGATAGAATAGAAATTAAAAGAAATAAACCATAGAAATAAGAAATAAAAATGAAAAGTAGGGACAAAAATTGGCACGAGATGATAGGAGCGCAATCGGGGTGACAGTGATCCTGGTGTCCCTAAACACCACCACCTACCGTGATCTTGGTGTCCATAAACACCATCACATATATACACCACATACACCGCCTACAGTTATCTTGGTGTCCGTAAACACCATCACATACATACACCACATACAGCGATCCTGGTGTCCGTAAACACCATCACTTACATACACCACATACAGTGAGCTTGGTGTCCGTAAACACCATCACATACATACACCACATACACCACATACACCACATACACCACATACAGTGATCTTGGTGTCCGTAACCACCACCACATACATACATACACCACATACACCACAGACAGTGATCTTGGTGTCCGTAAACACCACCACATACATACACCACATACAGTGATCCTGCTGTCCGTAAACACCACCACCTACACAGTCTTTGAGAGAGCGGTCACGAGAGATTTGGACGTTGTCGCCCCTCACATGTTCACAGCATTTTCTTTGGCTCCTTCCTTCCCATACTTTATTCCACGCGGGTCCTAATCTGGTGAGTGGTCGTAAGGGTCATCTGAGAGTCTACTTCTGTGGTGAGTCATCATGTGTACCATCTGAGAGTCTACTTCTTTGGTGAGTCATCGTGTGTACCATCTGAGAGTCTTCTCCTGAAAGCAATCCTGTGGATCACCTGGGAGCCGTCTCCTCTAAAAAGAGGCCATCGTCTGGAAAGCTGACATCAGAATATGCTAAGAACGTGTAAGTATATGAGTATACAGCTGTAGTGGAAAACTTGCTTCACCAAATGCTTTTAAGTATATAAGAAGTGTACAGCTATAGTGATGCGACTTTATTATTATACATGATTCAGGTATGGAGTGTTTATCTCTTAAGTCTTGAGTAAAATATAGTTCGATTCTGGGTTAGCACGATGAGTCATTAAGGGGTTTTTTTAATTGTATTTATTATTTATTTATTTATTCATTAACCCCCTTCCCCACTTCCAAAACTCCTCCTCCTACCCCCGCCCCTCTTCCCACATACACACACACTCGCACACTTTTTTAAAAAAAATGTCTAATATCACATTTTGTGAAAAGACGTAAAATGAATCGAACACACACACACTCACACTCACACCACACACACACACACACACACACACACCACCACCCACCGCCACCGCCACACCACACCACACCACACCACACCACACCACACCACACCACACCCAAAACACACACCACACCACACCACACACACACACACACACACCTCCTCATCTCCTCTCTCTCTCTCTCTCTCTCTCTCTCTCTCTCTCTCTCTCTCTCTCTCTCTCCTCTCTCTCTCTCTCTCTCATTCTCTCTCTCTCTCATTCTCTCTCTCTCTCTCTCACACACACACACACTCACACTCACTCACTCACACTCACTCACTCACACTCTCACACACTCACTCACACACACACTCACTCACTCACTCACTCACACTCTCACTCACTCACACTCACTCACACTCACTCACACTCACTCACACTCACTCACACTCACTCACACACTCACACACTCACACACCACACATCACACACCCCACCACACCACACCACACCACACACACACGCACACGCACACGCACACGCACACGCACACACACAGACGCAGTCTTACTGATGATGATTTTCTGCCTTCAGGGGCTGTGAGTCAGGAATCAAGGGCCAGTGACCTGACCTGACAGTGTCAACATCAGTGTCAACATCGAGGACAACATTGGACAACACGGCAAATCATCAGTGACAACATCGAGGACAACACGGCAAATCATCAGTGTTAGCATCGAGGACAACACGGCAAATCATCAGTGACAACATCGAGGACAACACGGCAAATCATCAGTGTTAGCATCGAGGACAACACACGGCAAATCATCAGTGTTAGCATCGAGGACAACACGGCAAATCATCAGTGTTAACATCGAGGACAACACGGCAAATCATCAGTGACAACATCGAGGACAATATGGCAAATCATCATCGAGGAAAATAGCAAGGACAACATCGAGGACAACGTTGCAAATCACCAGTGACAACATCGAGAAGTTTGAGGACAACATCGAAGACACCATCGTTGTGTGTAAGATCGGAAACTTTTTTTTTTTTTTACACGGAACACTTTTTTCTTTTTTAATGAATCAGATTTCATAGGTTGAGAAAAATACGCTAGTCAACATTCTTTGTAGGAATTGTGATAATTTATGATGTCATTTTTTCTTTTAATTTGACTGGGATTCTTTTTTTTTTGGGAAGGGGGGGGGGGGCGACTTGTCAATGTGTACCCTTTGATGCCCCATCTCTTTGTAGGGCTCACAATTTTCGATGTTTTCCAAAAAAAAAAATGTTTGGGTTGTTGGGGGGAAGGGTGGTTTTGGGGGGTGGGGGTTGTTCTTTTTTTAGAAAATATGTAAACATAGCTGATGGGTGCAGAAACAATAATAGTTTGAAGTAGTAGTAGTAATTGTAGTAGTAGTGGGGGAGGGAGGGAAGAGAGAGAGAGAGAGAGAGAGAGAGAGAGAGAGAGAGAGAGAGAGAGAGAGAGAGAGAGAGAGAGAGAGAGAGAGAGAGCAGAGTCAAGTTTCATAGTATTATGAACAAGGCTGTGAGATGATCTACCATTGATATACCATACCTAAAATGCACGTAGTATAAAAAAAAATGTGCAAGTTAACATTAAATGACACTTTATACTATTTTCAAGTGAAAGATTTTTTCCCATACATTACAAAACACGAGTGTGATATAAATTTTATACTTTTTTTTGTATTTCAAGGACAATGAAATAAGCGCTCGTGGGCTTTTATAAATCCAGTGTATGCGGGTTGTTGTTTTTCAATTTTGTCATGTCCGCACTGGTGAATAATGGCATACTCTTCCAAAAAGAGGAGCAGGTTTTTGTTGTGTGTGCAAGTGTTTTTGGTGCAGTGAGTGAGTGTGTGTGTGTGTGTGTGTGTGTGTGTGTGTGTGTGTGTGTGTGTGTGTGTGTGTGTGTGTGTGTGTGTGTGTGTGTGTGTGTACGGGGAAGGGGTATTAGTGAAGAAGGGACCTAACTTTTGGAAGATGTATTTTAAGGAAAAGGGATGTTGGGAGGAGGGGGTAGAATACACATGTTGGGATCAGTGGGGATAGGAAAAAAAGGGGGAGGGGACTAGCTGATAGATTTTTTTTCACTGGTTAAATTTCGGCGTAGTCTTTTTCGTTTAATTCTCGCGTGGGTTATTTTGGCGAAATTTTTAGTTTTTGAAATGAAGAAAAACTGTTCAAAAATGAAAGATCTTCAGTGACTTAGCTGAAAACTAGAAAATTATTATTTAAAAAGTCTGGACATCAAATTCCAACATTTTTTTTATGATGATATGACTGGTAATTAGAGTAATTTAATAAAACTTTTTTCTGCGTTCCCTGTCTATGCTAAATTTTTAATCGGGTGATAAAATCAGTCTTTACCGTTGTGTCTAAAGCTATGCACTATAGTGTCTACCTGTCCTTGTGTCCACATGCATGCATGCAGACAGACCAGCCAACTGACTGACAACCCTTACCCCAATAATTAACCTTTTAACACTGACCTTACCCTTTTACAACTAACCTTTACAGTTACTCTAACCCTGGCCCGTCATGTGGACACAAATGGCAGGTAGATTCCTTGGTATATGCTGACACTTTGACAAATCATTTTGTCTCGCATGATTGGGGGCGATTGTTTTTTTTTTTTCTTTTTTCGTCGTCGTAGCACTCTGACAGCAACTACTGTTGTCATCTAAGCAAAACTGCGTTGCGCTGCCGTTAAGTGCCTGACGAGGCATGCCTAGCGCATATTATTTCGGCATAGGAGAGAATTGCTATGGTTTGTCGCTTTTTTTTGAAAATAGCAGGAAAATGACCAAACAGGTAGAAAATGGACAAGAAGACAGGAAGAAAAGGAACAAGGCAGAAACATGAGAGAAATGAGGGGAATCCTAGCACAGAATTTTCACAAGGTGGGGATACTATTAATAACTACAGCCCCCCCCCCCCCCCCCCCCCCCCACACACACACACACACACCCCCAGAGGAAGGATTAGGGGTTAGAATATAAAGGAAAGAGATGTTTGGAAGAGGGTGAGGTATGATGTTTAGGTCTATGGAAGTATGAGGACTGAATGTGTGAATGCCAATAAGGGATAGGTAATCGATAGGGGATATGTAGACAACTATAGGGAATAGGGATTCATCTATAGTGGATGGGGAATCATCGAAGGGGGATAGGGAGTCATCGTAAGTTGGGGGAGGAGGCGAGGGAAGTTGAAGAAAAATATTTTCTAAATATTTGAAAACGAAATTTGTTTTTAAATATTTAGAAAATATTTAATATGGGGTGCAGATTAAAAAAAACGCATAGTTATGTAATCGGGCATGGCAGAGTGATGGAATGAGAGGGGGAGTTGGGGGGGGGGGGGGGAGAGAGAAGGCATCATAGGACAGGGGTATTGAAAAGGAGGGGTAGACAGTATGTTTAGGTCAGTAGGAATGAACAAAAGGAGACAGTGTGTGTGTGTGTGTGTGTGTGTGTGTGTGTGTGTGTGTGTGTGTGTGTGTGTGTGTGTGTGTGTCGGTTTTTTAGTTTATTTTTTAAGTGGAAAAGCAGTTGGATATGATGATTACTACTTGCTAGTTTTGGATAAATGTTTGGTGTATGGTCGACCACTGGTGTCTTAGGTTGGGCTTTTTCGTTTCTTTTTTTCTTCTTTTTTTTAAACCTTTTTTTTTTTTACATTGATTTAGGAAACAATGTTAGAGAAAAGTAACCTGCCTGGTCCTATGACTATCACAGGAATAGCAAAGTTTTTTTTTGCAGTATTTTAAGTAGGGGGCAAAAATCGTACTTGCAGACTGTACACTATATAATTTCTGAGGAAAAATGAAGAAATGTGATTGCATGTTTGTATATTTGTAAATGGAGGTTTTTAGAATTGAAAAGAATACTGTCGGTGTGGTAATGCGTAAGTACAAGTGTCTACTAGTGTTTACATAAATGTTTGATGCCTGACTGTCTTTGGTTGCTTTTTTTTTTTTTTAGTTGAGGAAGAGGAGGACAGAGGCGGAGGAGGGCTATAGAAATGTTAAGGAGGAATGATAATCCATGTTCACATGTGAGAAATTTTCTTAGAGAGAGAGAGAGAGAGAGAGAGAGAGAGAGAGAGGAGAGAGAGAGAGAGAGAGAGAGAGAGAGAGAGAGAGAGAGAGAGAGAGAGAGAGAGAGATGGATGGATTTTGTGGTTTTTAATTTTGCACGGTAATTGTTTTCGTTTTTTATGACCTTGAATGCAAGAAATACAACAGTACATTTTTCGTTTTTGTTTTTTTTAATAATGAAAGTGTATACAAAAATACAATAGTAGACTTTTCGTTGTATCTTTATCATGAAATTGAGTGCAAGAAATAAAGTACTATATTTTTCGTTGTACAGTAAATAATGAAATTGGATGCAAGAAACACAATAGTATATTTTTTGTTGTTTTTTAAAAGAAATTGAATAGTATATTTCTCGTGTTTTTAATAGTGAAATTGAATGCGAGAAATACAAAGTACATTTTTTGTTGTCTTTTATGATGAAATTGAAAACAAAAAATACCCCCCCAAAATTTGGTTATTTTAATAATGAAATTAAGTGCAAGAAATACAATAGCATATTTTGTCTTTTTATAATGAAATTGAATGAAGAAATACAATACTATATCTTTCGGTTTTATAATGAAATTGAATGTAACAAATCATACAGTATTTTTTTTGAGGGGTAGATAAAATTGAATGCTCGAAATCATAATAGTATGATTTTTTTTTTGTAATGAAACTAAATGCAAGAAAGACAACTGTATATTTTTTTATGTTTTATGATATTGAATGCAAGAGTTATGATAGTATATTTTTTGACTTTTCAAAGATATTTTAATTAGAATGAATGCAAAAAATGCAATAGTTTTTTTTATCTGTATAATGAAATTGAATGCAACAAATACAATAGTATTTTTTTGTTCTTACTTTTTTAAATGATGAAATTGAATGCAAAAAATACAATAGTATATTTTTCCTTGTTTTTTTTAAATGATGAAATTCAGTGCAAGAAATAGGCTAGTATAGTTTTCGTGTTGTTTTTTAATTGAAATGAAATACAAGAAATATAATGGTATCTTTTTTGTTATTTTTCTTATAAAGAAATAAAATGCAAGAAATCCTTATAGCATATTTTTCGATTTCTTACGATGAAATTGAAGCACGAAATATATTTTTTCTGGTTTTTTTTGTAATTACATTAACTGAAAGAAATACAGTAGTATATTTTTCATCTATTTTTCCTGATAAAATAGAATGCAACAGATGTTTTTGTAATTAGATTGAGTGAAAGAAATGTGGTAGTATATCTTTTATCTTTTTTTTCATTATGAATTTGGATGCAAGAGATACATCTGAATTTTTTCAAGATTTATTTTTAATTGGATTCAATGCAAGAAATAAGCCTACAATAGTATATTTTCGTTGGTTTTTGGTATCAAATTGATAGTAAGAGATACAATATATTTTTTGGGTTTTTTTTTTTACTAATAGAACTAAATGTAGAAATACAAAAGTTTATTTTTCATTTTTAATAAAGAAATTGAGAGCCAGAAATACAACAGTATATTTTTCTGTGTTTTTTTAAAATCTAAATTGAATGCAAGAAATCAAATAACATATTTCTTTTTTTAATGAAATGAAATGCAAGTAATACAATACTGCAGCTTTTGTGGATGATTTGTTGAAGTTAATGCAGGAAATAAAATAGTTTATTTTCCTTTCTTTTTCTATCCCAATGAATGCAAGAAACAAAACAAAATTCTTAATTTTTAATGAGACTGCAAGAAATAAGCCTGTACATTTTTCTTTTTTTATGAAATTGAATGCAAGAAATACACCAGTATATTTTTCAGTGCTTTTATCAGATTGAATGCAAGAAATACAATTTATTTCCTTGTTTATTCTTTTTATGTCTTGGCAGGATTTTGGTTTAATGAAATGTTAGTTAAAAACAATCTAGTCCTGCCAATGTGTGGGGGGTTTTTTGATGGAGGAAGAGAAAGTATGAAACTGTTACATCAAAATTGCAATGTTTTGATTTTAATGTGATTTGATGTTTTGATTTTTGATGCCTGTGATATTGGCATGGGTGTTACTAGTTTATAAAATGGTGTGTTAAGTATATGTGGGAGAAAGTGTCTTTCTTTAATATTTATTTCTTTAAAGTGGCATCTGTTGTAATATAAAAGGACCAGGTTCTATGCTTGCCTTTGAATTGAAATGGCGTTGTACTCGTAGGTTAGTAAGATTTTACACCAATACAGCTTACGAAATATGATAGTATCTGAAAGATTACATGCTATAGTCTAGTTTTCCATTAGGTGTGCTTGTGGGGTAGGGGTGAGAGGTGTTGTAGGTTTTCACATATCTTTTAAATTGTCAAATCAAATAACATTTAAAATGAAGTTCAGTCCTGTACTGGCCTTTGATAAAGGCATAAATCAGAATCATAGACTATTTATTGCCAAATTTATTTTCAAGTTATGGTAAAACAAGTTCTGTGTGTGTGTAGCTTTAAAAAAAATCTATAGAATTGCTGGATTTGCAGCTGTAATCAAAATTTGGACTTTTAAAACATTGCCAATGTGTGGGGTTTTTTCGATGAAGAGAAAGTATGAAAATGTCACATTAAAATTGCAATGTTTTGATTTAAAAAATATTTCTGTGTATATTTTGTTCAACAAACTTTGTTATTTTGACAATTCTGGTGGAAGAAAACCATTTTTTACCTAAGAAGAATAAGAAGTGAAGTATATTTTACTCCCATGAAATGAACAGGAAGTCCAATTTGTGTTTGCGTGGGGGGGGGGGTGCACTGTAGGCATATCTATGGAATGGAATGTTACTGGTATTTTTCTACCAGTTCATTAGATATATTTTGAAACCAGCCAATAAGTGTGTTTATGAATGTGTGTGTGTGTGTGTGTGTGTGTGTGTGTGTGTGTGTGTGTGTGTGTGCAGCTTTTTGTGTATTTTCTAATTGGAAAAGCAGTTAGACATATGATGATTGCTATTTGTAAGTTTGGGATGAATGTTTGGTGTATGGTCGACCACTGACGTCTTAGGTTGGGTTTTTCCCTTTTTCTTCTTTTTTGTATTTTTACCTGTTTACATTGATTCAGAAACGGTGTAAGGGAAAAATAATATTGTCCTATGACTATCACAAGAATGGCAAATGGTGTTTTTTTTGTAATTTTTTATGCAGGAAGCAAAATCCGATTTTGCAGATTGCTGTATAATCTACATTATACACTCTCTGTGAAGAAAAATTAATATGATTGCATGTTTGTAGGTTTGTAAAGGGAGGATTTTAGAATTGGAAAGAATACTGTTGGTGTGTTAGTGCGTAAGAGATGGACACCAGTGAATGTATGTATGCACATGTGCCTACTAGTGTTAACATAAATGTTTGATGGAAGGGTGATGTCTTTCAGTTTTTTTAGTTGAAGAGGGCGGAGGGCTATAGGAATGTTTAGGGGGAATAATCCCTGTTCACATCTGAGAATTTTTTTAATTTTCTTTAGAGAGAGAGAGAGAGAGAGAGAGAGAGAGAGAGAGAGAGAGAGAGAGAGAGAGAGAGAGAGATGGAAATATGGTGTGGTTTTCATTTTTACATAAGTAACTTTTTTTGTTTTTTATGACCTTGAATGCAAGAAATACAATATTATAGTCTTCCTTGTTTCTTTCATAATGAAAATGAATGCAAGATATACAATGGTACATTTTTCGTTGGTTGTAATGATAAATTTGAATACAATAAATACGATAGTATATTTTACTATGGGGTTTTTGTGTGTTTTTTTTTTTATACTGAAATTGAATGTAAGAACTAGAATAGTATTTCTTCATTGTTTTTTTAAAAATGAAATTGAATTCAAGAAACACAATAGTATGCTTTTCCTTTTTTTTTTATCTTACAATGAAATTGAATGCAAAAAAAAGAATAGTTTTTGTTCGGTTTTTATGATGAAATTGAATGCAAGAAATCAAATAGTACATTTTTCGTTTTTTATAATGAAATTGAATGCATAAAATCACACTATATTTTTCTGGGGGGGGGGGGGGGGGGGGTTGTTATGAAGTTGAATACAAAAAAATCAATAGTATATTTTTGTCATTTTTAATGATGAAATTCAATGCAAGATATACAACAGTGTATTTTTTTAGGTTTCTTTCAGATTTAATAGAAGAAATACAGTAGTATATACGTTTGTCATTTTTATTAATGAAATTGAAAGCGAGAAATACAACAGTATATTTTCCTTGTTTTTTATGATAAAATTGAATCCACAAAAGAACAATAGTATATTTTTCTTTTTTGTAATGAAATTGAATGTAAAAAAATGCAAAAGTATATTTTTGTTGGTTTTTTTTTTTATAAATGAAATAGAATGCAAGAAGTACAATAGTACCTACTTTTTATCTGATTGAATGAAAGAAACAAAATATTATATTTTTCTTAATTTTGTTTAATGAGACTGAAGGCAAGAAATACACCAGTGTATTTTTTTTGTTTTTTTAATGAGATCGAATGCAAGAAATACAATCTATTTCCTTGTTGACTTTTTAAGTCTTGGCAGGATTTTGGTTTAATGAAATGTCAGTTGAAAAAAAAATCTAGTCCTGCCATAGCCTTTGACATAGGCAGGGGTGTTATTAGTTTATATAGTGGTGTGTGAAGTATATGTGGGGGAAATTGTCTTTCATTATTTTTTTTTAGATGGCATCTGATGTAATATAAAAGGGACCAGGCTCAATGTTTTCCTCAGCACTGAAATCAGGACGTTAGTGTGTATTGGTGGCAGATCTGTGTATTGATTTTCCACTAGCAGATTAATAACAGATTTTACACCAATGCAGCTTATGTAAAATGAATGTATCTGAAAGATTTCATGCTATAGTCAAGTAGTCCATTGAGTGTGCTTGTAGGGGGGGGGGGAGTGGGGGGGGCTTGTTGGTCTTTGCATTTCTTTTAAAGTGTGTGTGTGTGTGTGTGTGTGTGTGTGTGTGTGTGTGTGTGTGTGTGTTGTGTGTGTGGTTTTAAAAAGAAAATCTATAAAATTGCTGGATCTGCAGCTGTTAACAAAATTTCGACTTTTAAAACATTAGCAATGTGGTTTATTTGGATAGTGGAAGAGAAAGTATAAAACTGTCCCCTTAAATTGCAATGTTTTGATTTAAAAATATTTCTGTGTATATTTTGTTCAACATCCTTTTATTTTCTTGTTTTACCAATTTTGGTAGAAGAAAACCATTTTTCACTTAAGAAGAATAAGATATTGCTTTTACTCCCATGAAATGTATTGAAAGTCCCGTGTGTGTGTGTGCGCGCGCGCGCGCGTGTGTGCACAGCAGGCATTTCTATGGAATAGTATATTACTGGTATTTGTCTACCAGTTCATTATATATGCATTGTGAAACCAGCCAATAAATGTTGTGTGTGTGTGTGTGTGTGTGTGTGTGTGTGTGTGTGTGTGTGTGTGTGTGTGTGTGTGTGTGTGTGTGTGTGTGCAGGAGCTTTTTTTGTATTTTTTCTAATTGGAAAAGCAGTTAGGCATGTGATGATTGCTAGTTTGGGCTGAATGTTTGGTGTATGGTCGACCACTGGTGTCTTGGGTTGGGGTTTTCCTTTTTTCTCTTTTTTTTATTTTTTAATCTGTTTACATTGATTCAGAAACAGTGTCAGGGAAAATGGTCATACATGTTCAGATCTGAGAAATTTTCTTCTTGGAGAAAGAGAGGGGGGGGGGGAGGATGGAAACATGGCATGATTTTCATTTTTACACAAGTTTTTTTTTCATGATGTTGAATGCAAGAAATACAATAGTATATTTTTCGTTTGCTGTTTTTTAGTCATGAAATTGAATGCAAGAAATACAATAGCATATTTTTCGTTTTGTGTTTTTTAGTCATGAAATTGAGTGAAAGAAATACAACGGTATATTTTTCGTGTTTTTTTTTAAATAATGAAACAGTGCAAGAAATACAATAGCATATTTTTCGTTAGTTTTTTTTGGATAAAATTGAATACAATAAATACAATAGTATATTTTTCAGTATCTTTTGTAATGAAATTGAATGTAAGAAATAGAATAGTATTTTTTCGTTGTTTTTTGTAATGAAATCAAATGCAAGAAACAATAGATGTAGTATGCTTGTCTTTTTTTTTTTACAATGAAATTAAATGCAAGAAATATAATAGTATTTTTTTCGATTTTATGATGAAATTGAATGCAAGAAATACAATAGTATATTTTTCGATTGCTTTTTTTTTAGTGATGATATTGAATGCAAGAAATACAATAATATATTTTTCGGTGTTGTTTTTTTAATGATGAAACTGAATGCAAGAAATACAATAGCATATTTTTCGTTAGTTTTTATAAAATTGAATGCAATAAATACAATAGTATATTTTTCATTATTTTTTAATGAAATTGAATGTAAGAAATAGAATAGTATTTTTTCATTGTTTTTTTATAATGAAATCAAATGCAAGAAACAATAGATGTAGTATGTTTCTCTTCTTTTTTTTTTACAATGAAATTAAATGCAAGAAATATAATTGTATTGTTTTCGGTTTTATGATGAAATTGAATGCAAGAAATCAAATAGTATGTTTTTCTTTTTTATAGTAAAATTGAATGCATAAAATCAAAACAGTATATTTTTCGGGGGGCGGGGGGGGGGGTTGTTATGAAATTGACTACAAAAAATACAATAGTATATTTTTTGTCGTTTTTAATGATGAAAGTCTTTGTAAGAAATACAATAGTGGGGGTTTTTTTTTAGGTTTCTTTCAGATTTGATAGAAGAAATACAATAGTATATGTTTTTGTCATTTTTGAATAATGAAATTGAATGCCAGAAGTACAATAGTATATGTTTTTGTTTTTTCGTGTATTTTTTACATTGAAATTGAATGCAAGAAATACAACAGTAGATTTTTGTTTTTGTAATAATGAAATTAAAAGCGAGAAATCCAATAGTATATTTTTCGGGGGGGGAATAAAATTGAATCAAACAAAATATTTTTTTGTTTTTTTTGTAATAAAAATTGAATGCAAAATATACAGTAGTATATTTTTGTCGTTTTTCATTATGAAATTAAACGCAAGAAATAAAATAGTTTTTTTATCTGATTGATTTAACGAAATAAGATATTGTCCTTTTCTTAACTTTTAATGAGATTGATTGCAAGAAATACACCAGGATATTTTTTGGTGTTTTTTTGAGATTGAACGCAAGAAATACAATCTATTCACTTGTCTATTTTTTAAGTCTTGGCAGGAATTTAATTAAGAAAATGTCAGTTGGAAAAAAATCTAGTCCTGCCATAATCTTTGATATTGATAGAGGGGTTATTAGTTTGTATAGGGGTGTGTTCAGTATATGTGGGAGAAAGTACCTTTTTTTTTTAAATGGCATCTGATGAAATATAAAAGGGGCGAGGTTTTATGTTTGCCTTTTAATTGAAATAATGTTAGTGTGTATTGGTGGCAGATCTGTTTATTGATTTTATGCTAGCAGATCGATAACGGATTTTACACCAATACAACTTATGAAAAATAAATGTATCTGAAAGATTTCATACTGTAGTCTAGTAGTCTAAGTGTGCCTGTGTAGGGGGGGAGGGGGGTGCTTGCTTGTTTTTTTTAATTGTCAAATCAAGCTTGCTTGTTGTTTTTTGAATTGTCAAATCAAATACCACCTCAAACATGAAATCCAGTTATGAAAAGGCGTGACTAAAAGTCGCAAGCTATTTGTTGCCAAAATTATTTTCAAGTTATGGCAAATCAAGTTGTGTGTGAGTGTGTTTTTGAAGAAATTTATGTAAAATTGCTGGATTTGCAGCTGTTGTCAAAATTTTCACTTTGAAAAAATGGTGTTTTTTTTATTAAATGATAAAGAGGAAATATTAAAATATCAATTTAGACTTGCAGTTTTTTATTTTAAAAATATTCTGTGTACATTTTGTTTGTTTGGTTTTTTTTTTACTAGATTTGGTAAAAGAAAACAGTTGTTTGTCTATAAAGAATAACATTGATTTTCCTGACATAAAATGATGAATTGGAAAACACATTTGTCAGTAGCGTTTACGTTTTTGGGTTGCTTTTTTTTTCGTGGGGGGGGGGTAGGGTTTTTTCTTTTGACTTGCAAGTATTATCAATGATTTACTCCTCTATTTGTACACTTGATTGCAAAAAAAAAACAAAAAAACTGGAGTTAGGGCTGGGTAGCCGGCTCACAGCTGTAGTACATCGATTGTAATAAACTCAGAATGACACGAAAATATTGGGAAAACTTTATGAAAAGCACTTCAAGTGAGAAAAAAGACCACGAATAAAAATAAAAATGTAAACACGGTTTTTGTTCAAAATTCTGTTCATGAATGTCTGGGTGTTTGCAAGTGTTGAATATGTGCACAAGATCTCGGATGCATGTGCATCTTTTTGTCTGTCTGTCCGTCTGTCTGTCCTCTCTCTCTCTCTCTCTCTCTCTCTCTCTCTCTCTCTCTCTCTCTCTCTCTCTCTCTCTCTCTCTCTCTCTCTCTGTCTGTCTGTCTGTCTGTCTGTCTGTCTGTCTGTCTGTCTCTCTGTCTCTCTGTCTGTCTGTCTCTCTCTCTGTCTCTGTCTCTGTCTGTCTTCTCTCTCTCTCTCTCTCTCTCTCTCTCTCTCTCTCTCTCTCTCTCTCTCTCTCTCTCCCTTTTCTGCCTATGTATTATAGTGGCATCGTTGCTGAAAGACATTTTTCATCGATTGGTCAGCTAGAAGCGCTTTAAGGATAAACTTTCTGTTAATGTCTGACATATTTCCTTTAGCGTGCGCACAGAGAACGCTTGCTCGAGATAAAGAATTCACTTTTTATTCTTTACGCTTTCCAAGTGTTGCTTGAAATCGCTGGCGTGATAAAGCGAGTGGGCTTTTTGTGCGGCACAAGCAAATTTTGAACAATATTACAAGCGCTTGCTTTATCGCGCTCGCTTTTATCGCGAGCAAGCGTTCTCTTTGTGCGCACCCTTATCCTCAGTATTTCTTGTTCTGGCATATCCTGTTCTAGCATTGAGTGGTGCTTCAATACAGAAAAGTTCTGTTGCATTTTCTTTTTCTTTTATTATTATTTTTTTCCGTTCCCTGGCTAGAGATCTGAGGTTTACCAATGGTGATAATTTAGTGTACGCGACCTTCTACGCACATACGCACATACATCCAAAACACACACGCGCGCGCGCACGCATGCAAGCACTCACGTAGGCACGCAATTACACACACGCGCGTGCGCGCACACATACACACACACATACGCGCGCGCGCACGCATGCAAGCACTCACGTAGGCACGCAATCACACACACGCGCGTGCGCGCACACATACACACACACACATACGCAAGCATGCACACACACAACACACAGACACACACACATATAAACACATAAACACACACGCACGCACGCACCTACGCACGCAAACATACACACACGCACACAAACACACATACACATACATACACACACACACACACACACACACACACACACACACACACACACACACACACACACACACACACACATCGCACATACGCATCCACACACACACACACACACACACACACACACACACACACACACACACACACACACACACACACACACACACACACACACACACACATACGCACACACGCGCGCGAGCGCATAGACAAAGAAAAAAAAACAGACAACAAAAAATAGATACAGACAAACTAAAAGGTATACAGATGAATAAAACACTCAGAAACGATAGACAAAAACAATCTTGGATCAAAAATATTAATAAAGCGGTTCGCAAAACAGACGAAACCAATACAAAAAGGTCTGTCTGGATCAAAATTGCACACTTCTCGTTCTGAGGAAATCTCAACTTGTTTTCAGACAACTGATCAGGCAGAAACGGATTGTTATTTCCAGCAGATATATATGAGGAAATGAGAGGGCGTTTTCTCAAAGAAAAAGACTGTTATATCAATTCTAACTGACCTCTCTTAAGTATTATTTTCTCTGAATATAGCGATAGATAGCGGACGAGAATTTAGCTATTTAGCTATTCTTTTATTTACTTATTTCGCTATTGTTTTATATCGAGGATAATGGAATAAGCACTTGTGTGGTTTTTTTACATCCAGTTCCCGTGTGTATGCCATTTTGTAAATTTGGTCATCCATTCTCACCGGCACACAATGGCTTACTCTTTCAAAAAGCGGAACAGGTTTTAATGTGTGCGCAAGATGTTCTGCGTGCGTTCGCACACCGGGTCTCGGTTTATAGTCTCATCCGAAAGACTTTTGGTAGGTGTGGAGTCGGCACTGATGTTAACTTCGGGGGAAAATATCCTCTTGAACGGGATTCGAACTTGGTCGTCAGTTTGTGAACGCAGTGTTGTAACCACTACGCTATCCCGTCCCCCTAAACATGAGGGAGGGAGGGCGGAATAGCCTAGTGGTTAGACGGTTGATATCGTCATCTGATTACCCACATTCGGGCAGCCACCCAATCGCCCGTTCGAAGAGATTATTTTTTTCATGGACTTAACTCCAGTACCGACTCCATTCCCCCGTAAGTCCGGATGGTGCTTTAAGAGCGGCTCGAATTTTTCTTTAAATATCTGGTGTTTCTGCAAGTACTATACGATGCAAAGCAAAACGGTACGATTCAATATACTTCACTTGAATACACTATACTACACTACATTGCACTACACTGCACTATGCTGCACTACACTACACTACACTGCACTATACCGCACTACACTACACTGCACTACACTACATTGCAGTTTTCGTGGATGTCTGTTGTCGAGTCCCGCGGCATATAGGCAGCCACACTCCGACTTCAAAGGAGCACAACATGTGTATTCTGACTTCTAGCTCCGTGTGCTGACAAATTTTGAACCTGCGACCTGTCAGATCAGAGCCCTTAAGGTAAGAACCGTGTCGCTCTATCCACTCGGCTATTTGTAGCGTAGCGTAGCGTACCGTAGCGTACCGTAGCGTACCGTAGTGTAGTGTAGTGTAGTGTAGCGTAGCGTAGCGTAGCGTAGCGTAGCGTAGCGTTGCGTGGCGTGGCGTGGCGTGGCGTGGTGTGGCGTGGTGTGGTGTGGTGTGGTGTGGTGTGGTGTAGTGTAGTGTGGCGTGGCGTGGCGTGGCGTGGCGTAGCGTAGCGTAGCGTAGCGTAGCGTAGCGTAGCGTGGCGTAGTGTAGTGTAGTGTAGTGTAGTGTACTGTAGTGTACTGTAGTGTACTGTAGTGGAGTGTAGTGGAGTGTAGTGGAGTGTAGTGGAGTGTAGTGTGGTGTAGTGTAGTGTAGTGTAGTGCAGTGCAGTGTAGTGCAGTGTAGTGTAGTGTAGTGTGGTGTAGTGTGGTGTAGTGTAGTGTAGTGTAGCGTAGCGTAGTGTAGTGTAGTGTGGTGTGGTGTGGTGTAGTGTAGTGTAGTGGAGTGGAGTGTAGTGTAGTGTGGTGTAGTGGAGTGGAGTGGAGTGGAGTGGAGTGTAGTGTAGTGTAGTGTAGTGTGGTGTAGTGGAGTGGAGTGGAGTGGGAGTGTAGTGTAGTGTAGTGTAGTGTGGTGTAGTGTAGTGTAGTGGAGTGGAGTGGAGTGTAGTGTGGTGTAGTGGAGTGGAGTGGAGTGGAGTGGAGTGTAGTGTAGTGTAGTGTAGTGTAGTGTGGTGTAGTGTAGTGTAGTGTAGTGTAGTGCAGTGCAGTGTAGTGCAGTGCAGTGTAGTGTAGTGTAGTGTAGTGTGGCGTAGTGTAGCGTAGCGTAGCGTAGTGTAGTGTAGTGTAGTGTGGTGTAGTGTAGTGGAGTGGAGTGTAGTGTAGTGTAGTGTGGTGTAGTGTAGTGTAGTGGAATGGAGTGTAGTGTAGTGTAGTGTAGTGTAGTGTAGTGTAGTGTAGTGTAGTGTGGTGTAGTGTAGTGTGGTGTAGTGTAGTGTAGTGTAGTGTAGTGTAGTGTAGTGTAGTGTAGTGTAGTGTAGTGTAGTGTGGTGTAGTGTAGTGCAGTGTAGTGTAGTGTAGTGCAGTGTGGTGTGTAGTGTAGTGTAGTGTGGTGTAGTGTAGTGTAGTGTAGTGTAGTGTAGTGTAGTGTAGTGTAGTGTAGTGTAGCGTAGTGTAGTGTAGTGTAGTGTAGTGTAGTGTAGTGCAGTGCAGTGTAGTGTAGTGCAGTGTAGTGTAGTGTAGTGCAGTGTAGTGTAGTGTAGTGTAGTGTAGTGTAGTGTAGTGTAGTGTAGTGTAGTGTGGTGTGGTGTAGTGTACTGTAGTGTGGTGTGGTGTGGTGTGGTGTGGTGTGGTGTGGTGTGGTGTGGTGTGGTGTGGTGTGGTGTGGTGCGGTGCAGTGCAGTGCAGTGCAGAGCAGTGCAGTGCAGTGCAGTGCAGTGCAGTGCAGTGTAGTGTAGTGTTGTGTTGTGTTGTGTTGTGTTGTGTGTGTGTTGTGTTGTATTGTGTCTGTACTGTACTGCACTGTGATGCAATGCAGTGCAGTGTAGTGCAGTGTAGTGTAGTGTAGTGTAGTATAGTGTAGTGTAGTGCAGTGCAGTGCAGTGTAGTGTAGTGTAGTGTAGTGTAGTGTATGTAGTGTAGTGTAGTGTAGTGTAGTGTAGTGTAGTGTAGTGTAGTGTAGTGTAGTATACTGCAATACAGTACGATTCAATGCAATAGTGTAGTGTTGTGTATTGCGTAGCAGCTTAATTAGAGCAGTTTAATGTGTATCACTTTCAGCCATGAAACATTTCTCTGCATGAAACTCAAACTACCTTCCACAAGAAATGCACGCAGTCAGAAGAGGAGTACCTCCCAGTTTCGTTTTTGAAGTTTCGTATTTTGTGCATGTCAGAGAAGAAGAAAACAACCCCCACCCCCACAATCCCCTATGCCTACACCAATAACAAACAACACCAGGCATATCAAAAGAAACAAGAGACCAAGTGTTCAAACCCTTGGAGCGGGGAACACCTTCAAATTATATTGAATGCAATCGTGAAAGATGACGTATCCAAAAACCGAAACACCTGTCGAAAACTTCGCAAGTACTACTTGCCTACGCTTTCTCAAAGACTGTGATGTGAAAAAGACATCCTTTTTGTTCTAAAGAAACACGGATGCACAAGCTAGGGATGCAGTATTCTGTTTTGGTTTTGGGTTGGAGCGTTTTTCGGGCTGGCTGGGTTTTTCATTTTCTTTTTGTCCAACATGGACTTGAATTCACATCTACAAACAAGGAT
>CM060330.1:51796628-51804128 GCA_030674155.1 Stramonita haemastoma
TCTCTGTCTTTGTCTCTGCCCTCAGTCTCTGTCTCTGTCTCAGTCTCTCTCCCTCTCCCCTCTCTCTCTCTCTCTCTCTCTCTCTCTCTCTCTCTCTCTCTCTCTCTCTCTCACACACACACACACACACACACACACAACACCCAAACACACTCACCACACACACACACACACAAAGTTCGCGCTCATGTCATCAATAAACTTCATTTTAAAGGAAGTATATGCCTAATTTTAATCAAGTCATGTAACGGAACACAAAAGGAATCCATCCGCTGTAAGGCATATATATTAAAACATACATACTCTAATACCTGAATTTTAAATGATTATGTATTTATGGTCATAAAATCACGTTTATAAACCATTTTGTAATCATAATGAACATAATTAATCAGCGTACTTATAAATAAAGAGCAACCAAAGAAACATAATGAAATAAACAACTTAGCAACCAAGAAAAGTCCACCCAAAAATACTTAGCTACAACATTGTTACAACTCATAACAACAAAATGAACTCAGAAGGAACTAATCTTTTATAATCAAAATCATTTTATTGTGGCTTCTGATTTTCGTCTTCTGAAAGTGTGCATTTTTATTATCTTATTATGTATAATGTCCTTATTCCTTTATGTTGTTTGGTACTGCATATAGTTTTACTGTTTAGTATCTTTTTATCTTGATGTTTTCCCTGAAAAGGGCGGGGACTGGATGTAAAAAAGCACATGAGTGCTTATCTATTATCCTCGAATAAAAGAATTTTGCCTTGCCTTGCCTTGCCTTGCCTTGCCTCTCTCTCTCTCTCCTCCTCTCTCTCTCTCTCTCTCTCTCTCTCTCTCTCTCTCTCTCTCTCTCTCTCTCTCTCCTCTCTCTCTCTCTCTCTCTCTCTCTCTCTCTCTCTCTCTCTCTCTCTTTCTCTCTTTCTCTCCTTTTCTCAATCTCTTTCTCTGTCTTTCTTTCTTGCAGTGTTTTCTTATCATTTTGAGGGCTGGATAAAAAAGAGCCTATCATTCAATCTCTTATTCTCGTGAAATAAGATTGTGTTTCCGTTTGCGTTTGCAATTTCTCTGTCCCTCTGGCTGTCTTTTCTGTCTGTCTGTCTGTCTGTCTGTCTGTCTGTCTGTCTGTCTGTCTGTCTGTCTGTCTCTGTCTCTC
Source organism: Stramonita haemastoma (assembly GCA_030674155.1). Taxonomy (NCBI): domain Eukaryota; kingdom Metazoa; phylum Mollusca; class Gastropoda; order Neogastropoda; family Muricidae; genus Stramonita; species Stramonita haemastoma. The sequence continues at coordinate 51,797,783 of CM060330.1, forward strand.
TCTCTCTCTCTCTCTCTCTTTCTCTCCTCTCTCTCTCTCTCTCTCTCTCTCTCTCTCTCTCTCTCTCTCTCTCTCTCTCTCTCTCTCTCTTCTCTCCTCTCTCTCTCCTCTCTCTCTCTCTCTTCTCTCTCTCTCCTCTCTCTCTCTCCTCTTTCTTCTACGGAATTCTTCTCCTTAAAATACAGTAGTTATGCTCTTAACATAACGTAGACTACTGCAGCTGAAAGCAAACCCGCCTGCAAATTGAGCAATGCATACAATGTGCAAGGTATGGCTGTTATCCTGAAAAGCTGACGTATCTGCCTACCTCTTGCATCTCTGTCTGTCTGTCTGTCTGTCTGTCTGTCTGTATCTGTGTCTGTCTCTCTGTCTTTCTGTCTCTGTCTCTCTCTGTGTCTTTTTATTTATCTCCCTTCCCCTCTCTCTCTGTCTCTCTCTGTATCTCTTTTTCGCTTTCTCTCTGTCTCTTTCTCTGTCTCTCTCTCTCTGTCATTCTCTGTCTTTCTGTCTCTGTCTCTCTCTGTCTTTTTATTTTCTCTCCCTCCCCCTCTCTCTCTGTCTCTCTCTGTATCTATTTCTCTCTTTCTCTGTCTCTTTCTCTGTTTCTTTCTCTGTCTGTCTGTCTGTCTGTCTGTTTCTCTCTCTCAATCACTTTTAAGAGAAAAATTATCAGGATATAAAAACACATATACTCATCTGTAACAGCTTATGTAAGGATCAGATATTCTTACCTAGATCACTTACAATGCCTCAAGGAGCTGAGCAAGTGTGTTTGTTGAGTTCCTTAATAATGTTTTCGAGTTTCATAAACAAATTGGCCACAGAAGTGTAGTATCACACTAAGGAAAATATAGAATACAACTGATACTAGCTGCGATTGACATGTTCCTGCTTTTTTGCAGACAGTATAATTCTTTTGTTTGGTACACGTACACGTACAGGGCTGCAAACTCTACTTAACGAATTAAAAGCAGAAGTAGAGAGACTTAGGTAGGGTAAGGTAAAGGTGTCCTGTAACCTAAGCGGTCGTAGGGGAGCGAGGCGTCAGAGACCTCAGCTTCTCTAGGGGCCAGCATGTTAAGGGCTAGAGAGGCGCCCATCACCTCTCCCTCACTGCTTTACCTTCCCTGACCCTAAAGAGGGTAGGTACCCATTTACAGCTGGGCGAACTGGGGGACTGTAAAAAAGCCAAGGCCCGCAAATGGTCACCCATCCACTTGATAACCATGCCCAATGCTGCTTAACTTTAGCCTGTGGTGAGCGAGTACTCTGACCACTGAGCTGTCCAGACTTGGCCTTACATCGATTTCAGAAAAGAAAAAAAAAACGATAGGTAGGACACTTAGGATGAGAGGCCATTTGGGAATGAGAGAAAAATGAAGTTACAGGGATCAAAAACTTAAAGCACTTACTTTAAGTACTTACTTTAAGTACTTATTTGTTACTTTAATAAAGTAACAAACAACTATAAGTACCTTGGAATAGCATTTTCATCACAACTGTGCGTTAGCTTTGTGTTTGCTGTGATGTATCGAAAAGCATAAAAATGGAGTTGTTCAGATCCTCAAAGTGCAAAGACAAGTAGCTTTTGCTATTAGCACACTCTCTGGTCAAAGCTGATATCTGTGCGAAAAAAAATTAATCCAGGCTGCTCTCCCAAAGTGAAAACAAAAATAGTATCGCCACAAGAGCAGCGCCATTTATTTCTTCCTTTATTTTTTTCTGTCTGCTTATGTGGTTATTTTTCTTTTTAGAGTGACTTTGTATACAAGATAGTTTTTCTTTTTAACGCATTTGTCTCTGTGCGCCAAACGTATTTCATAGTGACTATGGATTATCATTACCTCCCCAAGGAGTAGCAAACCAGACCCCCACTTAAGGTCTAGTGGATGGATACAAAGTTTTGATTCTAGTGGGGATCGAACCTGCTATTTCCCAAGACCACCTGTGTTACCACTAAACCATGAATTCACTTCAAGACAACTTGCTTCTCCATGATATCGAAGCCTGTATGTATATGATTCGTTTCTTTTCATTGATTAAAAAAAAAAAGAAATTTGAACATGCATAAGATTGAGTTTTTGATGTAACTGTAATGCAGTTACAGTTACGTACACCTGTGCAAATCCGATTTTTTAAAATTTAAATATCAAAGCACATAACGGGAGAATTCAGGGGTGGGGAAAGGAGAAGGGTGGGTGGGTGGGGAGGGGGGGGGGGGGCAGGCGTCGCGCTTGTGATCTGACGATCCGAAGTTAAGCCACCACCGAAGCGCCCGTTTGAAGTTTTTTTCTTCTCCACTGGAGATAACATCAGTACTGACTACACTCCCCCTAAGCTCCTTGGGATGAGACTATAAATCAAGGGCCTGTATGCAACCGCACGCTTCTTAGAACATCTTGCTCACACGTTAAAAACTACTTCAGTTTTCCAAAAGAACAGGCTCTTTCTTGTTAGTAAGAACGGACGATTTTTTTCTTAAAAAAACGCATGCATACAGGTGTTGTGTTTAGACATCCTCCCCGAAGCTGGAATGTGGTTACTTAAATGGTGTGTGAACGGTGGCATACACAAAATCTCACTATTGATGAACCTAAAAGGTCTAGCCGAAGACTGGAAAAGATACACGAGACATGGGAGGCACGTGTTATCATGATTCAGTTGTTGTTTATCTTAAGTTAGCAATCTGTTTCTTATTACTTTAAGAGCTAAATCCATCAGTATATTTATGACATATCAGGTGTGGTGTTGCTTTATTTGTAATGCCTACTTTATTTCTTAGCCTAGCACTTGGAAAAAGTAATAAATGTTAATAAACAATAAACTCTATTGAAATTACGAAAGTGGGAGTGATACTAAAGACAAATGTTCTCATATATGCTTCCTGGGCTATCGTTGATAGCACTATTTTGCACACAGAAAAAGAAATCTGGGGAAAAGGGGAAATTTTTTTTACGGAATGGCATGAAAACAAAAATGAAACAAACCGTGTTTTGTTTGTTTGCGTTTTTTTGTGTGTTTTGTTCCACAGTTTGTGTAGACATTATCTTAAAACATAACTCCTATTCTGTCTAAAATTTACTAAAATAAAACGCCAAGTGTATGAAATATCCTTTCTATAAAAAGACCAATAATGGTTTGTTTAATGAATGAAAAAAGAGAAAAGTGTGCAAAAAAAGAGCAAACACTGTTTTCTAAGAACAAAGATGCGGGTATGAAAAACCAATCTATGTAAAATTAAGATAAAAACTCAAACCTTAACAGTTAACAGCTATTATTTGGATGAATCATTTAAGCAATGTAGGATATCAACAATAACAACAGACGCACTTTTCAATATCAATATATACTTAGCCAAAATACAGTATCAATTATTAAACAGCAAAAAAAAAACACAATTTAAAAAAACGAAAAGAAACTGAAACATTAATAAAAACATCAAAAGTTAGCACACTCAAGCACCACCACTCCCACTTCCACCACAGAATTACCACAACCGCCACAACACGTAATAAAAAGGCAACGACAAAACTAACAACAACAAGAAGCAAACAACAGCAGAAAGAAAATCCTCCGAAGGAACGTACAAACTATGCACCCCCTGTAACAGGACACAGCACAAAACGCACACACGTCACAAACACTCCGTCGCCGACAAATGAACACTGCCGTACGTCACTCTCTTGGCGCGCTGCAGCGCTGCTGCTTTCATCCTTGCCTTTCACCGTTGCAGCAGCAGCAGCAGCAAGCAGCAAACCCAAGCAGCAGCAGCAGCAGCAGCAGCAGTAGTAGTAGTAGCGACGCAAGCCATCCACCCTTTCTGACACTTAGAAGGACGCGTTAAGTGCTTAACTATGGGAGACTTAGTGTGTCGAAAGATTATTCACAAAAAAATCCAGTCAAGAAATATCTGATGAAGTTAGGGGTTACGTGATTGATTTGATTTAGATAACAGAAATGTCTTTTCATGTTTTGTCGTCTTATTCACTAGCTCCAATTCGGCATTGGTGTCTTTTTGTGGCTCTATCATGGTTGAAGCTGAAAACAAAGTGAATAACTCTAGGATGGATACTAGTGCATTTCAAAGCTGAACTCCCAGGGTCCATCTTTCATATACTTTCTTTCTTATTAATAACATTGATGACAATACTTGCTGTCCGAGCGTTCTATGATGATCAAGAAGGAGAACAGAACACATAATAACACCTAAGAATCACCGCTCAGACACCAGCCTATGTTGTCTGTCATAATTAATGTTTGTGACATTTTCATTTGAAGTTATCATTATAATGTCTGAAAAAAATATGAAATGTAGCTATTTCGTGTCTTTGATTATGAGTTGTATCAATATGCCTGTCAGTATTGTAATTGCCCTTCAAGGATGATTAAAGTGTTTTTGACTTTGACTTGACTTTGACTTGACTAATGAGTAAAAAATTAATGCGTTACGCTACTCATCAGTGCCTAACAACTCAGGCCCAGCGCATCAGACATCGGCACTGGAGAGAAATAATTATCATCTTTTAAGTGTTTCTGCGAAAGAAAGGCAAGAGAATAGACCAGCAAGGCAGGAAGTAGACCAGATGGAAACTACAGGAAGAAAAGGGACAAAGCAAAAACAAACACCAGTTAAAAGGGAGGTGGCATTTATTTTATTTATTTATTTTTTAAATTTTATTTATTCTTTTATATCGAGGATAACAGAATAAGCAATCATGTGCTTTTTTTTCATCCGGTCCCCGTATGTCTGCAGTTTTTGTAAATATTGTCATCTGTTCCCACCGGCACACGATGGCCTACTCTTACGAAAAGCGGAACAGGATTTAACGTGTGCGCAAGATGTTCTGCGTGCGTTCGCACACGGGGCCTCGGTTTAAAATCTCATCCGAAGGACTTTTGGGGAGAGTGGAGTCAGCACTGATGATAACTCCAGGAGAAAATTTCCTCAACCGGACTCGAAACCTGGGTCGTCAAATTGCCAGCGCAATGTTCTGACCACTAGGCTATCCGTCCCCAGGATGGTTAAGACGTTCGCCTGCCAATATGTAAACCGTGAGTTTCTGGTTCGTACCCAGCCTCGCCCTTTCTTCCCAGTTTGACGAGAAAATCGAACTGAATGTCAAAGTCATTCGGATGAGACTATAAACCGAGGCCCCGTGTGCGAACGCACGCAGAACATCTTGCGCACACGTTAAAACTCCGTTCCGCCTTTCGGAAGAGCAGGCCATCGTGTGCCAGTAGGAGCGGATGACAAAAATATATTAAAAAAAACCCAGCATGCACACAGTGTCGTTTTTAGACACCATCCCTGAATAATAAAATAAAAAAAGGGTAGGTGCTGCACTTGTGCCGCGCGCTCTCCCTGGGGAGAGCAGCCCGAATTTCACGCAGAGAAATCTGCTGTGACATAAAGTGGTATAAATTAAAATAAAATAGTAGTAGTAGTAGTAGTAGTAGTAGTAGTAGTAGGCATCCGTCAGTCTCGGAAGACTATGCAGTTGCGCTATAGGCTCTAGAGCGGAAAGACTGGGTAAGTAGGTATGGAGGGCAAGCTGTTACCCATGCAGCAGACCCTTCCTACTTCTTCACGTCACTAAAATGATCCATTAGAAAGGCAATGACCGGCACGCATGGTCCCAGTGCCGTTGCAGGAGCCACCAGAACGTTACCATATACAGCCCCGAACCGCCCTGGGGACCCCGACTCCCCAATGTTTTCTCAGGAATGGTGTCTAAATACGACACATGTGGGCATACTGGTTTTTGTTGTTGTTTTAGTTTGTTGTCAGCGGTTCCTACTGGCACACAATGACCTGCTCTTGTGAAAAGTGGTATGGGTTTTTAAAGAGAGCGCAAGATGTTATGTGTGCCTTTGCACACAGGGCCTCAGTTTTTAGTCCCATCTGAATGACAAACAGAAGGATAGAAAAGATGGAACTCAAAGCACAGAGTTTCAAGATAGTGCAGAATGCTCACAGGATTCTTCTATCCCAATGGGGGATATATATGTATATATAATAAATGATCATAGATATATAGATAGATAGATAGATAGATAGATAGATAGATAGATAGATAGATATATATCTATATATCTATATATCTATATATATATATCTATATATATATATATATATGTATATATATATTTGGGATGGAAGAATCTGTGAGCATATAAGACAGGCTGCAACCCTAGCAGACACCTGCTTTTGACTTCATCTGTGCCCTCTGCCATAGGGACTGTCATTTTCGTGTCGAACTGGCCGGCCACAATCAACGCTGTACCAGAACTTACACTTACAGCGCAACTCGTGTCTTCCAAGACTTAAGGCTGCGAATAAATAAAT
>CM060330.1:51806628-51817660 GCA_030674155.1 Stramonita haemastoma
ATGTGTATGTGCGTCTTTGCTTTTGCTGGTTTTTGTTATCACTGCAATAACCATATTATTCCTTCCTGGGTCATGTATAATATCGTAAAATGTTACCACAGTTGCTTGCTTGTGAGCTACATGTTTGGTTGATGTTAGATTATGTGGTTGTTGGGTTGTTTCTGAGTCCGTTGTTATGTGATTTTGTTCGTTTCCTTATTTCCTTTTGGGTTTGTTTTTTTACCTTTGTTTTATTTGTTTCAGTTTATAATGGGAATGTTTGTTTTGTGTTAATGTAGGGGGGAGGGGGGTTCTTTGAGTTTTTGTTATGGTTTCAAAGGTTTGCTTGTAGGAGCCTTTTGTTCGTTTGTCCATCTTTGGGTTTATTTTTCAGTGTCCAAGGAAAGGTTAATGTTCAGTGAGGTGGATATGTACTGTAATCTTTCGACCTTCTAAAAGATGTTGGTTTTCTTCGCATTTTAGTTTTGGTTTTATTTCTTTGTCTGTTGTGCTTGTTATATCTCTGGTCTCTTCTTGCGCTGCATGTGTTATTCGCTCATTAACGTTTGGTGTTTGGGTTTCCTCTTCTATATACCTAGCAGTGTGTGTGTGTGTGTGTGTGTGTGTGTGTGTGTGTGTGTGTGTGTGTGTGTGTGCGTGCGCGCGCGTGTGTGTGTGTGTCTGTGTGTTTGTCTGTCTGTCTGTCTATCTGTTATCAATCAGTCTGTTTGTCCGTATCTGGGTGTTTATGTGATCTGTGTCTGCGTTTCTGTTTGTTACTTTCTGTCCTTGAATGCGCGTGTGAGCAGTCCTGCAAACACCAAGCCACAGATGTATAGCGCATAACCATCTTGAACGTATTGCTGTCATGTTCCTTATAAATAGCAAACTACCAATGATACACCTTGCTGCTTCTGTGGTCTGTTTGCAAGCTCTTACTTACTTAGGTGGGCTTGTATTTGTTGTAACATTGTTGATTTTTTTGTTTGTGTGGGCGTTTCTGTGTGTTTATATGCATGTGCATGAATGCCTTTGTGTGTGAGTGTGTCTGTGGCTGTGGGTTTTTTTTCTTTCTGTCTGTGTTTGTCCGTCTGTCTGTCTGTCTGTCTACCTGTCTGTTTGTCTGTCTGCCTGTCTGTCTGTCCGTCCGTTTGTCTGTCTGTCTGTCTGTCTGTCTGTCTGTCTGTGTGATTGTAGACGTGTGCACACATGGAAACATTCAGACACAGAACATACATAATAATTAAAACCTTATCGAAATATCTTGTTGACAGTAATTATTGCGTTGTACCCAGCACACCACGTTGCGACCCTCTTGTGTTATGTCTGTAACAGATTGCTGTTTGTATGGTTCGTTTGTGGAGATGTCTGGTTCGCTGAAACATGCTGTATCTTGTCATGTTTCTGTTGGAGAGAGGTGAGGGGTGGAGGAGGTGTTTTTTTTTTCTCTTATGTGGTTTGTTTGTGAAGGTGTTTGGTTATCGCTGAAACATGCTGAATCTTGTCCTTTTTTGCCTTCATTCTTTTTTGTATTCTTTATTTTTTTATTTCGAGGATAATAGAATAAGCACTCGTGGGCTTCCTTTTACATCTAGTACCCGCGCGTGTATGCAGTTTTGTCAATTTTGTCATCCGTTCCCACTAGCACACAATGAGCTACGCTTCCAAAAATCGGAACAGGTTTTAACGTGTGTGCGAGATGTTTGCACGCGTTTGCACACGGGACCTTGGTTTATAGTCTCATCCCAAGGACTTTTAGAGGAGAAAGGAGTCGGCACTGGTGTTAAATTCAGAGGCAAAATCTTATTGAACGAGATTCGAACCCGGGTCAGCAGTTCACGAGCGCTTCACTCTAACCACCAGGCTATGCCGTCCCCGCTTGTTTATGGAGCTGTTTGGTTCACTGCAACATGTTGTATCTTGTCTTCTTTGCCTTGGAGGGAGGGGAGGGGTAGGATTATTTGTTCTCTTGTCTAGTTTGTTTGCTTGCTGATTTTTGTATAGTTTCGCTGTTATTTTGTTAGGGTTGATTATTGCAGTTGTGTGTGTGTTACTTGTTACAATGATGCTTGTTTAGTTGGAGTTGTTTATGTTTGGGTGTTGTTTTGTTATTGTTTTGGGTTTGTTTGTTTGTTTCTTCGTTGTGGTTGTTATATAGAGTGTTTTTTGTGTTCTGCTTGTTTTATGCCTTGTTGGTATTTTGTGTGTGTGGTTATGTAGAATGTGGGAGGTGGGGGTGTGGGGGGTGAGTGGGGGTGGGGGTGTTTTATGTGTTTGTATGTGTGTGTTAGTGTGTGTTAGTGTTAGTGTTAGTGTTAGCGTTAGTGTGTGTGGGGTGTGTGTGTGTGTGTGTGTGTGTGTGTGTGTGTGTGTGTGTGTGTGCGTGTGTGCGTGCGTGCGTGCATCTGCGAGTCTGTGTGCGTATGTTTTTGTTTGTGCATGTGTGTGAACAGTCCTTTGCGATGATTGCATTTGTTTGTTTGGGTTTTTTCTTCTCCTTCTGTGACATTAGCTATCTTCTGTTTCCATGCAACTCGTTTCGATCAAACCAGCCCAGGCGTGACCCAGATTTGTTATGCTATACTCGCAAGGTTTAAAACCAACATGAAGACATAGACATCAGGCTGTTATGGGGCCACCAGCCAGAGAAGCCCTGCACTGCTTCTGGGTCACGTTGGTGGAGTTCAGTGGTGCCCGTTATGAGCTTAGTTACCTAGTACATCACATACAAATATGTACATACCCCATACATAAGTATGTACATATACATACTCCCTACTGATAACAATTATAACTTAGTTTCTGAGCCATAGAGAGTGAGACACAGGCTAATTTTGATGACCATCACAACATCCCTCCAACGACCTTCTTCCGTAAACGGTACACGGGATAGCCCGGTGGTCAGAGTAATGCGCTTGTGATCTGCTGACCCGGGTTCGAATCTCGTTTAAAAGCATTTTTCCTCTTGCGTTAACATCAGTTCCGAACCCCCTACCGCTCCCCAACCAAAATTAAAAGTCTTTTGGATGAGAATATAAACCGACATCACGTGTGCAAACACACGCAGAACATCTTTCGCATACGTTAAAACCCGTTCCGCTTATCAGAAGAACAGGCCATTGTGTGCTAGTGCGAGCAGATGACTAAATTGACAAAACTGTATACACCATGGGGACTGGATGTAATGAAGCACATGAGTGCTTATTAAATCATCGTCGAAATAAGAATAAATGATAGATAAACAAATAGAAAAATAAATAAATAAATAAATAACAAAAGAATAAACCTCCTGCATCAAATGCTTTGACACTAACTGACCATAGGCACAGAAATATCCGTGAAACTAAAACCTAAAGTTACCATAAGATCAGAGCAGCTGGGACCACCAATTTTCTTGTATTGCATAAAGATCAAAGGACAATAAGGACTATACACTGATGCTGCTATAGAAGTGTATCTACTTTCAGACTTTAAGACAGGGCTGTACTTTACGATCCTCACCTAGACTCATCCTGACATCATTTTAATTAAGACTGAGAAGTACAGACACCTGCAGTGTTGATCAGGTAATTTGAGCAGCACTTTCAAAAACACACCCATAAAGTGGATGAAGCTCGACTGTATGGTCCCAGTCTTCCCACTGAGCCCACAGAAAACTCTTTTTTTCGAACCAGAGAGAGTTGCAAAAACTTCTTGAGTTTATGGAATTTGAACCTGCAACTTTCCAGTTCAAGACTTTCGGCACAAACCACTACACCAAGATGGCTAGTCGTATTTCTTTTCTTTTGTATTTGTTTTTGATTTGCTTTGGTTTGGTTAAGTTTGGCTTTTTTGGTGTTGTTTTTGCTTTTTCGGTTTCGGGTTTTTGTCTTTAAGAGGGCATTGGCAGACAGGTTTTATTGCCATGTTTTGCAGTCTGTTAGCGTGTGATATGTTTTGTTATGGTTTCGTTTTGTCCTCGTTTCTGTTTTTTTTTAAAATTCCGCTTGCTATACTCGATGTGTGTGTGTGTGTGTGTGTGTGTGTGTGTGTGTGTGTGTGTGTGTGTGTGTGTGTGTGTGTGTGTGTGTGTGTGTGTGTGTGTGTGTGTGTGTTGTCTGTCTGTCTGTCTGTCTGTCTGTCTGTCTGTCTGTCTGTCTGTCTGTCCGTCAGTCCATCTATCTGTGTGTGTGCATATGTGTCTGTATGTATGTATGTATGTGTGTGTGCATGTGTGTGTGTTTGCGTGCGACTGCACGCGTGTATCTTTCTGTTTGTCTGTCTGTCTGGCTGTCTGTCTGCCTGCCTGCATGTCTATCTGCCTGTCTGTCTGTTTGTCTGTCTGTCTGTCTGGCTGTCTGTCTGTCTGTCTGTTTGTTTGTCTTCCTTGGCTTGCTCTTGGATGCAATTTGCAGTGACAGTATACATTTCTTTTCAAGCGCAGACTTCATCCATCAAGCTATTCCTGGTAGTGTGGCGTGATAGTCTGCCGACATCATTGTTTTTCACAGATACCCTGTATTCTATTATCCCTCTTTTTATTTTATTTTCTTGTATCTCACACTGTCTTTTTTGCTTTCGTCTCAATCTGTGAAGATTTTTTGTCTGCCTGTGTGCATGTCTGTCTGTTTTTTTTGGGGGGTTGTCTGTATGTTTCTCTGTCTCTCTGTCTCTCTGTCTGTTTCTCTGACCCTCTGTTTCTCTCTATGTCTCTCTGTTCCTCACTCTCTCTGTCTCTCTTTCTGTACGTGTCTTCGTCAATCTGTCTCTGTCTACTTCATTTATCAAGCTATTCTTGGTAGCGTGATGTGATAGTCTGCCCACATCATTGTTTTTCACAGATACCCTGTATTCTATTAGCCATCTGTTTATTTTATTTTCTTGTATCTCACACTGTCTTATTTTGCTTTCGTCTCTATCTGTGAGGATTTTTTTTTGTCTGTATGTGTGCATGTCTGTCTGGGTGTTTTTTTTCTGGTTTGTCTGTATGTTTCTCTGTCTCTCTGTCTGTTTCTCTGACCCTCTGTTTCTCTCTGTCTCTCTGTTTCCTCACTCTCTCTGTCTCTCTGATCATCTCTCTCTCTCTCTCTCTCTCTCTCTCTCTCTCTCTCTCTCTCTCTCTCTCTCTCTCCTCTTCTTCTCGATCTCTTCTCTCTCTCTCTCTCTCTCTCCTCTCTCTTCTCTCTCTCTCTCTCTCTCTCTTCTCTCTCCTCTCTCTCTCTCTCCTCTCTCTCTCTCTCTCTCTCTCTCTCTCTCTCTCTCTCTTTGAGTCTCTCTCTCTCTCTCTCTCTCCTCTCTCTCTCTCTCTCTCTCTCTCTCTCTCTCTCCTTCTCTCTCTCTCTCTCTCTCCTCTCTCTCTCTCTCTCTCTCTCTCTCTCTCTCTCTCTCTCTCTCTCTCTCTCTCTCTCTCTCTCTCTCTCTCTGTGTCTTCATTTCTCTGTCTACTTCATTTATCAAGCTATTCCTGGTCGCGTGACGTGATAGTCTGCCGACATCATTGTTTTTCACAGATACCCTGTATTCTATTAGCCATCTTTTTGTTTTTCTTTTCTTGTATCTCACACTGTCTTTTCTGCTTTAGTCTCTACCTGTGAGGATTTTTTTGTCTGCCCATGTGCATGTCTGTCTGAGAGTCTTTCTGGGTTTGTCGGTGTGTCTCTCTGTCTGTCTTTCTGTCTGTTTCTCCGACTCTGTTTCTCTCTGTGTCTCTTTGTTCTTCACTCTGTCTGTCTCTATGTTCGTTACTCTCTCTGTCTCTCTGTGTCTTTGTCTCTCTGTCTCTGTCTACTTCATCTATCAAGCTATTCCTGGTAGCGTGGCGTGATAGTCAGCCGACATTGTTTTTCACAGGTACCCAGTATTCTATTATCCATCTTTTTGTTTTTCTTTTCTTGTATCTCACACTGTCTTTTTTGCTTTCGTCTCAATCTGTGAGGATTTTTTTGTCTGCCTGTAGGCACGTCTGTCTGGGTGTATTTCTGTGTATGTCTGTATGCCTCTCTGTCTCTGTTAATCTGTCTGCTCTATCATTTACTACTTCATTAATGTTTTGCCCATTATGAATATAGCAGCAAAATACGTCTTTGGGGATGAATGTAAAAGATCTGGACTGGTCAATAGTGTCCTACAGGGAACAGTAATAGAAGGGTGGCGCAGAGGCAGACAGAGAAAACGATGGGAAGACAACATCAGAGAGTGGACTGACCTTGGTGGAACGACCTGCTACGGAGGGCGGAGGACCGTGGGGAGTGGAGGAAGCTGGTTGATAAATCTTCAGTTGTGCCCCCACGGTCCGCAAGACTACAGTACAGGTGAAGGTTTAGGTCATGAAAGTGTATATCTATTCCATACGAAATTGTTTTGTGACTTCTTTGGGTTATATTTTGTAACAATCGTGGTAATATGAAACAGCAAACAGCTTCTGTTTTTGTCAGTTATTGATTTTAGATAAGTGCCAAGGTCTACATCTAAACACTGTTGTGTTTTGAAAGCGGTGTGATGATATATTTTTTTATCCATGACAATCCGTTCTAAGCTTAGCAGTTAGTTTGTTTTGTCTTATTAAAAGAGGGAAAAAGCCCCTGGAATCGGATCGTGGATATCCATATGGCAGAGTTTTTTTTTTTAAATCAGCCATACAGGCACTTCTCTGATTCAATGTGTAGTTACAGTCTCACAAATATTTTGATTATTTTGTTATTTTATTTTATCTATTCATTCTTTTTTGTAGAGGACAACGGAATAAGCACTCATGTGGGTTTTTTTTTTTGTTTTTTTTTTTTACATCCACTTCCCGTGCATGTGCAGTTTCAGGAGTAATGGATAAGCTGACATTGCTAATGATTATTCTGAGTGACTCTAAAATGTGAAGCGGTTGCCAACATAATTACGACAGAAATAACACCAGCAAAACCAATTCAACAACAACAACGACACCAGTGAACAATAACAAAAACAGCATGCATACACATGAATGCTTCTTTATTTAGTTTCTATGGAAAACACGATATCTCAAGCGCGGTGTTGTTTCCAACAAAGTATCTAGATTTGTGATAGAAGACTACCTGGCATTCTCTGTTCATAATCATATACATTTGTTGTTGGTTATGTTCAAACTTTTGTCGGGCACCCGCGCGCACACATGCTGATAAACACACACAACGGACGCGCAAACATACATATACATACATACATACATACATACATACATACATACATACATACATACATACATACATACATACATACATACATACATACATACATACATACATACATACATACATACATACATACATACATACATACATTCATACACACATACACACATACACACATACACACATACACACATACACACATACACACATACACACATACACACATACACACATACACACATTCATACATATATTCCAATAATACATACATACATACATACATACATAACATACATACATACATACATACATACATACATACATACATACATACATACATACATACATACATACATACATACATACATACATACATACATACATACATACATACATACATACATACATACAACATACATACATACACACATACATACACACATACATACACACATACATACACACATACATACACACATACATACACACATACATACACACATACATACACACATACTACACACATACACACATACACACATACACACATACACACATACACATACATACATACATACATACATACATACATACATACATACATACATACATACATACATACATACATACATACATACATACATACATACATAGAGAGACAGACAGACAGACAGACAGACAGACAGACAGACAAAGATGGGAGAGAAAGACAGACAGAAACAGGGACAAACACATACAGACAAAGACAGACACACAGATGCACACACAGTTATACACAGAGACAGAGACAGACAGATAATTATACAGACAGACACGTAGACATAAATACAGATACAAACAATATTCTAAACATTTTCCAGGACCATGATTGCAACAGTCCTCGATTAAATTCTGTGATCTAAGCTAAAAACGCCATCATTTTGCAACGAAAAAAAAATCCCCCTGCCCCCCCCCCCCAAAAAAAAAAAAAAAAACCCACCTCCCCCAAAAAAACCCATAGTGCGTATGCCGTGGTGATAGCACAGGGATGCGTGCTGGAGACAGAAAGCAGAACGTGAGAGGAATGATAGCCTGAAGGGCTGCTGCAGCGTTTTTCCCCATAGAACCAGCGTGATAGACCAGAGATAAGTGCAGTGTTAGGATGTTTATCTTCACACGCTCGCCTGGTCAGCTGATAGTCCCATTTGCTGTGTTTCGATCTGTGTGTTAAGAGCTTCCACTGTCCTGTGTCCATCGCCTGGTAAAGTAATCCGTGTTTGTATTTGTGGGCTGTTTTCGTAGATCTGCAACAAAAACAAAAATTAAAGACAAAAAAGAATATAATTAAAGGGGAAAAAATCTTGTAGATCAGCAGCAGAATCAAATCAAGGAAAAAAGAGAATACTATTAGAGAGGAATAATTAAATCTTGCAAATCAGCAGCAATATAAACCCCCAGAAAGAAGATACAATAGAAGAAAAATAAAATCGTTAAACTCTATGGATATGTTTTTTTGTCTGGAATGTTTGAAACCCAACAGAACAAATATTGAAAGCTTAGAGAACTTTGGATCGTATCTCTCAGTGGCAGAGTGTTGAAAGACCTAATCTGTATGCGATAAAACTTTCGTGCTTGTTTCTATTAGTTTTGCACTTTTTCACCCATTCCTAAAATCACTCGATTTGTTTCGAATGTTGCACATTAATTAAACAACGCTGATGAAGGTAAAACTCACTCCAATAAAATGAAAAAAATCCCCTAGGGGATGGCAGGGATCTGTCAGTTTATATAGCTTTCCCACTTCCTAAAAGTTTTGTGCTAGGATATGCCTCTATTCTGTCCTACTCTTCGTTTCTGTCTTGTTCCTTTTCTTCCTGATGCCACATGCTTGTCTATTTTCTATTGTCTTCTTGGTCCATTCTTCTGCCTTTATTATTTTTAACCAGATAGATATAAAAATATAACAATTTTCTCTCCTACCGAAGTTGGATGTGCTGTGCCTGACTTGTCAGGTGCCTAAGGGCAAAGGAACATTTTTTTCCTCTTGACAGACAATAGCTTCTGTCTGAGCAAACTGTGAAAATACAGGAGACAAAATGAACATGGCTTTAAGTTTTAAATTGACTGAAAAAAAGTAATCCTATATTTTTATTATTGATGTATCTGGCTGTTTTTCTCTGTGTCTCTGTATCTTGTGTCTCTCTGTCTCTCTGCTTCTGTCTCTTACTCCCCCCTCTCTCTCGTCTGTCTGTCTGTCTGTCTGTCTGTCTGTCTTCTCTCTCTCTCTCTCTCCTCTCTCTCTCTCTCTCTCTCTTCCTCTCTCCTCTCTCCTCTCTCTCTCTCTCTCTCTCTCTCTCTCTCTCTCTCTCTCTCTCTCTCTCTCTCTCTCTGTCTTCCTCTTATCAAACCTGATATTTTCATCACAATTCTGTGAACAGGAAAAACGCCTTTGCAGTGAATGAATTGCTTGGAGGCAGGAAAGCTGATCACAGCAGGGAAGTCAGCCATCATTTCCAGTTAAAGCAGACATGGCTTTTTTCCTGCCGACAGCTCTAGGGAACTGTGTGTATCACCACCTGGGTTGAAGGAAGACATTTTGCATTGTTCGTTTTTGTGCTATTTAATTTGCGTTTGTGTTGTTTTGAATCAAGTACTTCTCTTTTGTTTTTTCTAAGTTGTCTGTAATCAGATTATTTTATTTTGTGTATACTTCATTTTTTGTTTTTTCTGTATAGCTATATTCTTGTATTTGTTTATTTTTTCTGAGTATCTCGCTCTCTCTCTCTCTCACTCTGTCTGTCTGTCTGTCTGTCTGCCTGCCTGTCTGTCTGTCTGTCTGTCTGTCTGTCTGTCTGTCTGTCTCTCTCTCTCTCTCTCTTCTCTCTCTCTCTCTCCCTCTCTCTCTCTCACTCTCTCTCTCTTTCTCTGTCTATCTCTTTATTTGTCTGTCCAGACTCCTCTCTCTCCCTCTCCCTCTCCCCTCCTCTCTCTCTCTCTCTTTCTGTGTCGACCTTTTATCAAATCTGATATTTATTTCGTAATAATTCTGTGAACAGGAAAAGCGCCTTTGCAATGAATGAATTGCTTGGAGGCAGGAAAGCTGATCACAGCAGGGAAGTCAGCAATCATTTCCAGTTAAAGCAGACATGGCTTTTTTCCTGCCGCCAGCTCTAGGGAACTGTGTGTATTGCCACCTGGCTTGTAGAAAGACATTTTTGCACTGTTCGTTCTTGTGCTATTTAATTTGCATTCGTGTTGTTTTGAATTTTTTTTTTTTTTTTAAATTTATATATAAATAAATAAATATTTAATTTGCGTTTGTGCTGTTTTGAATCAAATACTTCTCCTTTGTTATTCTAAGTTGTCTGTAATCAGATTATTTCATTTTGTGTATACTTTCTTTTCTGTTTTTCTGTATAGCTATATTCCTGTATCTATTTTCTCTCTCTCTCTGTCTCTCTGTCTCCCGTCTCTGTCTCTCTCTCTCTCTCCCCCCCCCTCTCTCTCCCTCTCTCTCTCTTTCTCTGTCTATCTCTTTATTTGTCTGTCCAGACTCCTCTCTCTCTCCCTCCCTCTCCCCCTCCCCCCCCCCTCTCTCTCTCTCTCTTTCTCTGTCCACCTTTATGAAATCTGATATTTTCATCACAATTCTGTGAACAGGAAAAACGCCTTTGCAGTGAATGAATTGCTTGGAGGCAGGAAAGCTGATCACAGCAGGGAAGTCAGCCATCATTTCCAGTAAAAAGCAGACATGGCTTTTTTCCTGCCGACAGCTCTAGGGAACTGTGTGTATCACCACCTGGGTTGAAGGAAGACATTTTGCATTGTTTGTTCTTGTGTTATTTCATTTTCGTTTCAGCTGTTTCGAGTCAATTACTTTTACTTTTGTTTTGTTTTTAAGTTGTCTGTGATTTTTTTCTTTCATATTTTGATTG
>CM060330.1:51832760-51835260 GCA_030674155.1 Stramonita haemastoma
AACTGAGAATTCCTAGCACAGAAATTTTTTAAAAAGTTCGAATGTTCTTTATACTGACAGGCCCTTGGCATACCCACGGGGTATATATATATATATATATATATATATATATATATAATATATATATATATATATATATATATATATATATATATATATATACCCCATATATACTTCATATATATATATATGAAGACATGAAAGAAACAATTTAAACGAGAAGACTGAGAAGGGACTTCCTATATCTAGAGTCATAGCTCTACACGTATTTTATTTGTCTTATCAAATTTATCTTCACTCTTTCTTGAATCAAAAGCTGTCACCAGCTTATTCTTATTCACAGTTTCACCGCCTGTATGTCTAGTTGTTTGTTTCTCTCTGTAACTATTTGTCTACCTGTACGTATGTCTGTGTAGTTGGCTTTATGAAATGATTATGTGCATACATGTATGTGTGTTTCTATGTTCCATCCAATGTATAAAAATGCATGCATGTGTTCACATTTTAGCATTTCTTGTCGGACTTCCAACTCGGGATAACTTAAAGTGGGTTGATATGTTCCAGTCCTGGTGTCAAGAAGATTTTCCGTCCTTCCTCATGCTGCCTAATTTGAGTTATGTTTTACAAGAAGACGAGTGTCTAACGGGTTTTATTAGATAGGTCATTCACCTCTTCCCTGGTCTTTTTCAGGTGGGGGGGGGGGGGGGGGGCATAGTAACGTGTGTGTGTATGTGTGTGTGCGTTCTTGCATGCGCGTGTGTGTATGTGTGTTTGTGTGCGCGCGTGCGCGTGTGAGTGTGTGTGTGTGTAGGTGTGTGCGTGGGTGCGTGTGTGTGTATGTGTGCGTGCGTGCGTGTGTGAGTATGGATGTGTATATGTGTGTCTGTATGTGTGTCAGTGTGTGTGTCTGTATTTGCGTGTTTGGGTGGCTGTCTGTATGTGTCTCCAGCTATAAGCCATTTATCGTTTTGGTCCCTTTGGACACGTAGCCACTCTTTTTTTTATTATCAGAACCTTTAATTAGATAAATACACTGAAACAATATTTAGTCAGATGTCCATTTCATTTTACTCTAACTGCACAGGCGTTGATATTTTCAGTGTCTTATGGAAAAAACAAAGAGGCAGTCCCATACTATAACGAAGCTTTTTCTTGAATAGATATTGCAATATTTATCTTTCCTTTTTATCCTCTGCCTGATATGTGTGTGGATAATAGTATTTAGGTATTTTTGGAGTTTCTCTTTATTCAAATTAAAAATTGAAAAACCAACACCTGAAATATTTTGATGAGATGTGTTGTAATAAGAAAAGACAGATTTGTTTAAATCGATCGACAATTCCACGCCATGATATCAATACTAGAATGCTTTTTCATCTTAATAATAATTTTAAGATTGACATAAAGCAAGATGATGAAAACCTAATCAAAGAATGGAAGAAAAAGCACACGAAGAATCGCGTGAAAGCAAATAAACTGGGGGTAGATTCGTACGGCCAGTCACTTCTATCGTAGAAAACACTACAGACAAGGATTTTGCACTGATTGCAAGTCCTGCTGATGCTACAAAGAAAGCCTCATGTCATCATCTGTGTATGCGTGTCTGTGAGTGTATATGTGTGTTTATGTAGGTGCGCATGTGTGTGTCTGTGTAAGTTAATGTGCGTGCGCACTCACGCGTGTGTGCTTTCTTAATATTAACGTCTCTTCACTCGTAGTGGTATTACACGAAACACGCGCGCACGCGCGCGCGCGCGCGTGTGTGTGTACGCGCGCACGCACGTGTGAGTGTATTTGTGTGCTAGTCTGATTGTGTTTGTGACTCTGTGTATGTATGTGCGTGCATGCGTGTGTGCCTATGTACGCAAAGTTGTGTGTGTGTGTGTGTGTGTGTGTGTCTGTGTGTTTGTGCCCGCGCGTACGTGTATATGTACTTGCAATCACCTGTGCACACATCTCAGTGTCTCTAAGCTTCCAAATACCTGCAGGTTGTGCAGGAGGTTCCACATTCCATGTGGGTGTGTGTTTGTGGACCTCTCCCCTGACCACCCACAGTGCAGATCAATCTCCAAAGCACACATCAGTGCGTGCCAAGGCAAACACATTTGACATGGTGTAGCAAAACAGCTGATTTCATTATCTTTCTTCTTCTTCTTCTTCTTCTTCTTTTTCTTCTTCTTCTTCTTCTTCTTCTTTTTCTTCTTCTTCTTCGTTCTTCTTCTTCTTCTTCTTCTTCTTCTTCTTCTTCTTCTTCTTCTTCTTCTTCTTCTTTTTCTTCTTCTTCTTCTTCTTCTTCTTTTTTGAATTTTTTTCTTCTTCTTCTTCTTCTTCTTCTTCTTCTTCTTCTTCTTCTTCTTCTTCTTCTTCTTCTTCTTCTTCGCCATTCTTCTTCGCCATCCTTCTTCTTCTTTGAATTCTTCTTTGAATTCTTTACGTTCTCCTTTTGTTATTGATTCTTCTCTGAATTTTTCTTCTTTGCTTTCCTCTTCTTTGCATTCTT
>CM060330.1:51837760-51880260 GCA_030674155.1 Stramonita haemastoma
TTCTTCTTCTTCTTTGAAATCTTCTTTGAACCTTTTTAAAATTCTTATTTGAATTCTTCTGCTTAGTTGAATTCTTCTTCTTTGAATTCTTCCTCTTCGAATTCTTATTCATTGATTTATTTGCCTTTGAATTCTTATTGATTGAAATCTTCTTTGAATTGTTTTTATTCTTTGAATGCTTCATTTTTTTATTTCAAGGTATTGTTATTCACCTCTTTCTTTTTTGCATTTTTTGCATCCTTTCATTTTTCTCTTTTTTTGCATTCTTTTTCTACTTCCCATTTCTCCTCGCATCTTTTGCATTTTTTTTAATACATTTTTCTCTTCACTTTCTTCTTCTTTTTTCTACTCTTGTTTCTTTTTCTTTCTCTCTTTTCTCCTTTTCCCCTTTCTCTTCTCTTCTCTGCATTCTCATACCAGGTGAGGCTGCGTAACAGCTGGTCTCCTGTGATTGTAACTCTGCAGGAGTTCAGCAGCTAGCCTAAGCTGACGCATTAACACTTCAGAGCTACCCTTTTTTGCTGGACAGGATAATAATATTATTTATTCTCCACCGTGTGTTACAGCAAAGGGAAACGAACGTGGCATACCAGGCAGAAGGAGATGAAAGATACATCATCACTTAAGCATGAAGGCTAATAAGGAGGCAAACACCTGCACCAAGTAGATGTCATTGGCTTATTGCAGCTCAATTGCAGTCACGGCTATAGCGGGAAAAACTCTGGTCTTAATTGCTGTATGTCTAGACAGGTGTGTTTACGTAGATTTGTTCAGTTTGTTTGTTTGTATGGGTTTTTTGTTCTCGTTTCGGTACATTTTTTTTATAGTTTGTTTATAGTTCGCCGCCTTCAATCTGCTGGCTCCCTAGAGAAGCTGAGGTCTCTGATGCCTCGCTCCCCTACGACCACAAAGGTTATGGGACACCTTTACCTTTGATTTATAGTTTGCACAGATTTTCTTCTTTTTGGGGCTTTTTCTGCTGCCTCTTCTCGTACGATATTTCATATGTATTGTTCCCTGTTAATTTATTCGAATGACATAACATTCACTTTTTACCCAGTATGATCTGTTCCACGCTATGAACTAGGAATCTCTAAAAGCTATCAATTGTTTAGGGGGCTACTACTACCCTGCAGAAAGTGTAATTTTGTTCCATATTTTACACAGTCACTCATGAGCACAAGAGAATAACTGTAGTGGACTACAAAGTAGAGCATTGAAATTTTGAACAAGAAAATTCAGTTTTAATTCATGTTATGGTCTTGCATAGTGAAATGGTTTTAATGCACTGCTGATTTTGGTCTTATCATACTTTGGAACCTTTGATTTTTTAAAATTTCAATTTGATATTAACCAATTTTCATTGAAGTATTGACTGCTGGACTAGCCTATTTTTGATCTACTTCATAAACTCAAACAGGTACCAAATCCTGTTGCTTTTGATAAATCCACACGTATTTGTTTTCAGAAAGTACCCACATATAAATTGGGATTTTTGTGTCTGAAGTCAAGGCGCATGCGCGTGTTTGCGCGCATGTGTATATGTGTTTGTGGTCGTGTGTGTGACATGTGTATTTGTGCGTACACATGCGCGCGTGTGTGTGTTTGCACGCACTGTGTGTGTGCTTGTGCGTGTGCGCGTGTGTGTGTATGGTCTTTTGTGTGTGTGTGTGTGTGTGTGTGTGTGTGTGTGTGTGTGTGTGTGTGTGTGTGTGTGTGTGTGTGTGTGTGTGTGTGTGTGTGTGGTCGCGCGCGTGTGTGTGTGTGTGGTCGTGTGTGTGTGTGTGGTCGCATCTAAACATACTTAATGCTTATTCCAGTCTGTCTATCAGGTATTTGTACCTGCAAGTTGTCAAACTCCAAAATGCTCTTCATCATCACGATTTCCCACGTAGAATTCCTCACCCCTTATAAAATCTTACTTCACAGAACATCAGGACAAGAGAAACTGACAAGGTGTGAAAGAGACACACATAGGAGATGAAAGAGACAACCTTCACACAAACATGGACCACAGTAACAAGAAACGAACATCCAGATTAATCAATTTCTATCTATTGTCCACTGTCTGTGTTGCCGTCTTTCACAGTCAGATGGGCTATAGCTGTGAAGAAAAAGTAAAAGAAAATAAAAAGAAAACGAAAATGTCTCCCTCACCGGGGATTTTCTGTTAATGCCGGGTATCAAGTCTTCGTTCTTTTGTTGTTGTTGTTGTTGTTGTTGTTGTGTGTTGTTGTTGTTGTTGTTGTTGTTGTTGTCTTCTTCTTCTTCTTCTTCTTCTTCTTCTTCTTCTTCTTCTTCTTCGCAATTCTTCTTCTTTTTCTTTGCATTCTTCTTCTTCTTCTTTGCATTCTTCTTCTTTATTGCCTGTATGTTTTTGTTCTTCTGTCTCTTTTTCTTCCTCATACTTCTTTAACGTCTTCACCCGCGTTTTCGATTTTTTTCTTATTTTACGAATTTGTTTCGTTTTCTTCTTCTTTGTTTTTTCTCCATTTCTAATAAGTGTCAATTCTGCCCTTTTTGTTCTTCCCAAATCTCCTTTTCTCTTCTTCAGATCTCTTAACGGTACTAAATGCAATGTTCGTGCATTGTCTTTTTGTTGATTAAAGCCATCATGAAAAAAAAGAAAAATGAAAAACCTTCACTTGGTAGCATTCCAATCGTTATACATTTTAAGAAACTCGAAATTTAAGAACTGAAACAAACTTCTTGAACTTGTAGTAACAGAACATATTGTTGATTTATTTATTGCTATTATCTACCTGCAATAATTATATGCGTTTCAGAAAGGTGTGTGTGTATTTTGTGTGTTGTTGTTATGCATGTATGTGTGTATGTGTGTGCATGTTTGTGTGTTTGTATGCCTGGTTTTTTGTGTGTGTGTGTGTGTGTGTGTTTGCGCGCGTGTGGGTTCTTGTATGTTTGTTTGTGTATCTGTATGTCCATGCGGGCACATGTATACGTGTTTTTGTTTGCTTGCATACTTCAGGTATGTACTAGCCAGTATACACACGTGCCAGTGCATATATGCGCGTTCCACATGAACTAAAGCAGGTAACAATGACATAAGCCACAGACGTTTTGTCCATTACCACACAAGCAGTTGGCCTACCACAGACTAAATTGCCTCTTTGCTGCACGTGAAAACAAGCGAGACTGACAAGGTGTGAAAGACAAATTTAGACTGTATTGGACAACCATCATTCAAGTGGCTGACAAGACTAACCAGAAAACCAATAAACACTCAGACTAACCAGTCTATATCTCTGTTACAGGGTTTATTATCCTGGTTGATACCAGATGGTCAGTGTCTGGCAGCAGAGATAAAAGGTCAAATTACTGAGAGAAAGATAAAAACAAAGAGGAAAAGAAAAGAAAAGAAGACAGAAAAACTGAAAAGTTTGATGTGTCTAAACATTCATATTTCTTCTTTTGTGTCTATGTGAATTTCTATTTCTCTTCTTCGTCTTCCTTTCATATTTTTTCGATGTTAAGATTTAGATTTTTTTTACACTATTCATACTTTTTGTTTCTTTGATGTTATGTTGTTGTTATTGTCATTGTTTAGAAATGTTGTTAAAATCGTTTTCACATTAATTGTCATAATCTCTTCACACTCAGCCTGAACCAGTCAAGCGTGGGTCTACTTCAAACTCAAAGCCAGGAAACAACTATCATTGACAGCAATAAAGATCAGGCCGCCATGAGACCACCTACCACGTAGGGCTCTGCCCTCTGGATTTTAATGGTGCACTTTCTTTCATTAGATATATTGCCCAGGTTAGCCAGCTTAGATGAATCCTCCTGGTGAGAAGAAATAGAAGATAAGTATTGGTGCACGTGCCAGTACAGTAAGTACATAAGATGCCTATTCAGTAGTCGCGTGGGTGGGTAAGTGGCACAGATGTCTCTTCAAATACAGTCTTCTGCTACACTTTGGACTTTCTCTCTGTCTGTCTGTCTGTCTGTCTGTCTGTCTGTCTCTCTGTCTGTCTTACTCTCGGTGTCTAGCACCCTCTCTCTCTCTCTCTCTCTCTCTCTCTTTCTCTCTCTCTCTCTCTCTCTCTCTCTCTCTCTCTCTCTCTCTCTCTCTCTCTCTCTCTCTCTCTCTCTCTCTCTCTCTGTCTCTGCCTGTCTGTCTCTCTGTCTGTCTTTCTCTCTGTGTGTGTGTGTGTGTCTCTCTCTCTGTCTCTTGATTTTTCTCCTTTTCTATTTCCTGTCTGATTTTTTGTGTTTGGTGTAAAATGTTGATCTGTAGTCTGTATACATCTTTAAATAGATATATAAATGCATATTATAAAAAGATATATTATACATAGTGTGCATGGATGGGCTATGTGTGTGGCATATGCGTGTGGGGGTGGGGGATACGTGTACACATATATGTCTGTCCGTGTCTGTCTGTGTGTTTGTTGTCTCTG
Source organism: Stramonita haemastoma (assembly GCA_030674155.1). Classification (NCBI taxonomy): domain Eukaryota; kingdom Metazoa; phylum Mollusca; class Gastropoda; order Neogastropoda; family Muricidae; genus Stramonita; species Stramonita haemastoma. Next base: position 51,842,182 of record CM060330.1, read on the forward strand.
CGCGTGTGTTCGGTGTGTTCGTGTACACAGGTGTGTTTTCCATCCCAAACTCAAGTAGGAGCAAATATGACACTAAACTGCGCTGTTTCCCCATTACCACACAAGCTGTGTGCCTGGCATAGGTGAATTCCCTCTTTGGCTGCACGGGAAAACAAGCGGAACTGACAAGGTGTGAAAGAAAAGTGGGGAATAAAAGAGAACACCATCACTCCAGCAGCTGACAAGGAGCACCCAGGAACGGGCAATAAATAACGCCACTAATCACCTCAAATATATGTCAGTGTGTCCCCTGATGGGTGGGTCTCCCATGTAACCGAGTTTTTTTGTTTCGTCTCTGCACAGAGAGGGAGGGAGGGAGGGAGGGAGAGAGAGAGAGAGAGAGTGAGAGAGAGAGAGAGAGAGAGAGAGAGAGAGAGAGAGAGAGAGAGAGAGAGAGAGAGAGAGAGAGAGAGAGAGAGAGAGAGAGAGAGAGAATGACAGGGAGAAAAAAAAAAGAGAGAGCAGTGATGGGGAGAATGAGAGAGAAAGAGAGGGAGAGAGAGGATAGAGAGGAGAGAGAGAGAGAGAGAGAGAGAGAGAGAGAGAGAGAGAGAGAGAGAGAGAGAGAGAGAGAGAGAGAGAGAGAGAGAGGAGGAGAGAGAGAGAGAGAGAGAGAGAGAGAGAGAGAGAGAGAGAGAGAGAGAGAGAGAGAGAGAGAGAGAGAGAGAGAGAGAGAGAGAGGGGAGAGAGAGAGAGAGAGAGAGAGAGAGAGAGAGAGAGAGAGAGAGAGGAGAGAGAGAGAGAGAGAGAGAGAGAGAGAGAAGGAGAGAGAGAGAGAGAGAGAGAGAGAGGAGGAGAGAGAGAGAGAGGAGAGAGAGAGAGAGAGAGAGAGAGAGAGAGAGAGAGAGAGAGAGAGAGGAGGAGAGAGAGAGAGTGATGAGATGGAGAATGAGAGAGAGGTAGGATTTAAGTGGAGCTGCTGGGGTGTTCATTAACTTAACTGCAGAGCTAAGGCTCTGCAGTTCACCAATGGTGATATTTTGCATAATTATGCAACCATAGTTTACCACCATGGGAGACATCAGCTTCTTCAGTGGTCAGCATATTGAAGGAGTCACACGTCTTCTCTCCCTCCTTACTTTACCTTCCCTAACTCAAGAGGGTAGGTACCCTTTAATAACTGGATGAACTGGGGGATGCGCTGAAGCCAAGGTGCGCAAACCGTCACCCATTCTTTTGGTGACCACGTTCAACGCTGCTTAACCTTAGCTTGGGTAAATCGAGTGCTCTGACCACTGATCTCTCCCGTAGTCAAAGCTTACTATACGTTGGATTTCACCTTGTTACGAGGTATATAATCAGGAGTTGCATGCTTCTAAATGTATTTGAACAAGAGAATACTGACTGGCTCTGTATTCCATCTTCCTTAAACATGGAAATACATATAGATATTTTCAAAAGTCTATCATTCTAGTTTGATGTCATTTTTTAAGTTCTCAGAAAAATAAAATTGGAGGAGACAGGAAAAAAAGATTTAACATTTATATGTATTCTTTTCATGTGTGACAACCATGTACACTTAGATGGAGCTGAACGGACTTTCGTCGGCAAGCCAAAAAACAAAAAAATAAAATGAAAAAATAATAATAACTATAGCAAATTTTCTTGGCCTGAAGTTTAGCCAAGACAATCAGATATCTATTGTCCCGATTTCTATCTTTATCATTATTTGTCTCCCCCTTCCCCCTCCCCCCCCTCTCCACCATCCGCTTCGGGTCCCCTGATAAGAAACTGACTCTAGCTCACTTTGACAGGCTGTTGCCCTTGTGGCAGCCCCCTTAGTGTGGAGAAGATTGTGTGCATTTGTCACGATACGTAACACGCTTACAGCTACACCTATGAAGCCCCGGTGGGGACATGATTATTCTCTCTCCTGCAGGGGCGATTGGTGCCGGGTTTCAAGTGCCAAATGCAGCACTTGAGGGCTGAAGCCTACTTCATTCCTGTATTCACAGTCAGTGACGCACAGCGCCAAATACAGTCCGTGATAGCTGAAGCCTGTATTATAGCTGTCTTCAGTCAGTGACGCAAAGCGCCAAATACAGCACTTGAGGGCTGAAGCCTACTTCATTGCTGTATTCACAGTCAGTGACGCACAGCACTTGAAGGCTGAAGCCTGTATTATAGCTGTCTTCAGTCAGTGACGCACAGTGCCAAATACAGCACGTGATAGCTGAAGCCTGTATTATAGCTGTCTTCAGTCAGTGACGCACAGTGCCAAATACAGCACGTGACAGCTGAAGCCTGTATTACTGCTGTCTTCAGTCAGTGACGCACAGTGCCAAATACAGCACTTGAGGGCTGAAGCCTGTATTACAGCTGTCTTCAGTCAGTGACGCACAGTGCCAAATACAGCACGTGACAGCTGAAGCCTGTATTACAGCTGTCTTCAGTCAGTGACGCACAGTGCCAAATACAGCACTTGAAGGCTGAAGCCTGTATTATAGCTGTCTTCAGTCAGTGGATCGATGGTCTAGAGGTAAGCCCTGTGCCTAGAAAGCGAAAAGTCCGGGTCGGAGTGTGGCGGTGGTTATAATCGCGATTGGGCCCAAAACTTTTCCCCCATCCACATGAGTGGTGATCTGGGTGCTAGTCTTTTGGATGAGACGATAAACCATGTTTCCGTGTGTTACACATCATTATTAGCGCATGTAAAAGAACCCACGGCAACAAAGGGGCTGTACGTTCCTGGCAAAAGTCTGTAGAAAAAAGCCACTCTGATAGGGAAATAAATACAGCTGCAGACAGGAAAAATGAAATAAATAATGGGTAGGCGTTGCACTTGTGGTGACGCGCTCTCCCCGGGGAGAGCATCCCGAATTTTACGCAGAGAAATCTGCTGTGACATAAAGTGGTATACAATACAATAAATAAAATTAACAGTGCTAAATACAGCACGTGATAGCTGAAGCGTATTTTACTTCAGTCTTATTATCAATATGATTATTAACATGATCAGATGGTCGGATGCTTTTAAAAAAAAAAGAAATATTGTTAATATTTGCAAAATTACGCTCTCCCTCTCTTTTCAGACTTATCCGAACATACGCACAAACGTATACACGCATGCATACACATACACCAATACACAGAAAAATTCATTAGGGGCATACCTATTAACACAAATATACATATATACACGTGTACTCAAACACACATACACACACGCATACACACGCACACACACATGCACGCACGCACACACACATACACACAAATAACCACGCACACACACACGCGCGCGCACGCGCTCGCGTGAATTACAGTAGTTTATTTAGCACTTTGATATCTTAGGTTGAAATGCAGCTTAAATACAAACTTTGTTCATATTTACTTTGTGTTTTCTTATCGTTTCTATTCATTTCTATCGAGGCTAATGAAATAAGCTCTCATGTGCTTTTTTTTAATCCAGTCCCAGTATGTATGCAGTTTTGTACATTTTGTCGTCTGTTCCTACCAGCGCACAATGGCCCACTCTTTCCAAAAGTGCAACAGGATTTATCGTATGCGCAAGATGTTCTGTGTGCGTTCGCACAGGGGACCTCGGTTTATAGTCTCATCCGAGTGACGCTGTGTGCGCGCGCGCTCGCGCGCGCGCGCGCGCGCGCGCGCGCGCGCGCGTGCGTTGTGTGTGTGTGTGTGTGTGTGTGTGTGTGTGTGTGTGTGTGAGATATAACTTGTGTATGTGTGTGTGCGTGTGTGGTGTGAGCTCGCGCGTACTTGTGTGCGTATGTGTGTAGTGTATAATCCTTGTACCGCTTTCAGTCACAGCAGATTTCGCTGTGCAACATTCTGGCTGCTCTCCCCGGGATGAGCATGTCGCCAAAAGGACAGCGCCACCCATTTTTTTCCCTTTCCCTATCAGCTAATGTAGTTGTTTTTGTTTTCTGTTAAAGATTTTTGTCAGAGATGACGGGTTTGTTCTTGCGGTTTTATTAACTTGCTCTGTATGTGATTGTGGGAGTCTATGTGTGTGTGTGTGTGTGTGTGTGTGTGTGTGTGTGTGTGTGTGTGTGTGTGTGTGTGTGTGTGTGTATGTGTGCGTACGTGCGTGCGTGTGCGCGCGCGTGTGTATGCGTGTGCGAGCGTGCGTGTGTGTGTGTATGTGTGTGTATTTGTGTGTGCATATGTGTATGTATTTGTGTGTGTGCGCGCACGCGAGCGTGTGTGCGTGCATGTGCGCGCACGCGTGGGCACACGTCAAGTTTATCTCAGCATCAACAGGGAAGAGGGTTAAGAAAGCAGAAAGCGGCTTCATTCCATTGTAATTACAACATATTTGAATATTTTGTCCGTTTTTTGTGTGTTTATCAGCTTGAGTTTCGAAGTTCAACAATGGTGAGATTTTGCCTACGCAACTATTTTTGCCAACCATGTAGGCTTATGGTTCGGAATGTGGTAGCAATATTTATGTCGTTGTTCGATTATTTGGAGTTGTTGATCTGTTTGTTTAAAATATTCTTGTATACTTTGCGTGAAGTAATTATCACATGCTACTTGTGCTGTCGTATGATCTATTGAATATTTTTAAATCAAGATTTGAAAAAAACTTTTTAAAAAACCATTTTGACATACACGTACACACATAAAAATAAAACATAGGTCTATTATACAAACACGCGTTGATGCATAGATATTATTTGATAAGAAAACACACTTTCTTACAATCGAGTACACGTTTATGTATACATTTATGTGCAGAAACACTTTTTGTACATAATACTCACTCACACGTGTGCTTGCGTGCAGGCATGCGGGCGTTTGTACACATACACACTTAAATTAAATTAAAAGCGGTCATATACGGAAAACTATTACCAAAGTGGTCGCAGACTTAAACATCTCACCATTGGTGAACCTCGGATCTCTAGCAGATGAAAAAAAGAGAAAAAAATGCACACAAGAGCAAGCGCACACATGCACGCAATCCGACCTCCCCCTCCCCACCACACACTCACAAAGCCTTTCGGAAGAGGAGGCCATTGTGTACCAGTGGGAACGGATAACAAAATTTACACAACTGCATACGCACAGGGACTTGGTGTAAAAAGAAACCAACGATAAAAACACAAGTGCTGATTTCGGATAGGTGGTCTAGAGGTAACGCGCCTGCCTAGATAGCGAAAAGTAAAAGAACCCATGGCAACAAGAGGGTTGTCCCTGGCAAAATTCTGTAGAAAAAAAAAAAAACACCCATAGGGAAACATATTTTACACTTGCAGACAGGAAAAACAAAAACAAAAAATGGGTAGGCGCTGCACTTGTGACGACGCGCTCTCCCGGGGAGGGCAGCCCGAATTTCATGCAGAGAAATCTGCTATGATAAAGAGAAGAAACTAAGAAAAAAAACCCCTCTGCAAACTGAGCATAAAAAAACAGTAAATAAAAAGGTGAACTCGACACGGTCCTGTTTTACCATTCAGGAAACTTCAGATTTGCCCCCCAAACTTCATTATTTTATGATATGCACAAATAAAACCACAAAGGAAAGGACATACACGAGGGAAAGAGAACAAAATACGAGTATTGAGAGAGAGAGAGAGAGAGAGAGAGAGAGAGAGAGAGAGAGGAGAGAGAGAGAGAGAGAGAGAGAGAGAGAGAGAGAGAGAGAGAGAGAGAGAGAGAGAGAGAGAGGACAGACAAGACAGATTATTTTTTTCAAAATTAAAAAGGTGGGGATACATTGAAAACAAAAATAAACAAAAAATTGTTTATAACAAGATAGACATCACCGAACTAAAAATCCATCGGTGATTCTCGTTGCTGTAACTGGGGAACGGATACAAATCACCACAAGACAAGATTTACATTTGTACACTTGAATCACTTTATTTTACGTTTGTTTTCTATAACACATGCCATTTCTTTCCTCTGGTCTACAAAATACAAGATACAAATAATAAAGTACTATAGTTCAATAACAAAAGAAAACGAAATGACACATAGCTAAACATGTAGAAAAACTGTTTGTTTGTCATGGACGCATCGTTATTTGAGAAAAAAATCAGCAAAAAAAGGACAAAAGTACATATAATTAGCTATCTGACATTAAGTGTAACACAAATTTTAAATCTGGCTATCTGGCCATTGCAAAACCTATTGTGCTAGATGCACTTTAAAGATTACAACAGTCATCATTTTTAACATGTCATTTGAATGCATTAACAAAATAATACCACCACCACCCACCCTCGAAAAGGTTTTTATCTCCAAGAGATACTTAATTAATCACAACTCTGGGAATTAAAAAATACAAAACATGAAAAACTTCGAAAAAATTGACCGTATCCATAAAAAGATATCTTAGGTCTGATATCAAGAGATATCTTAGAACCAGACAAACATAATATGAGAAAGCTCACATGTGCTATTTTTTCAGGAAATAAAATAACAGATACAGAAATAAAAAGTGAATCATGTTTTTTTCCCAAAAGATAATCAAGCAGCATTTGCTGTTTTTCAACAGATTTTAAAAATAAATAAATCATAGATCTATAGCTCTACAAGCATCAAAGGCCAATAAAACACCACAACAGTCTAATAGTATTGAACAATCATAAAACTATGAGAATTCATTTTCACCATTAAAAAACATACGGGTTTATACGGGGCTCTAAGACTTAATTTTTTTTATACTAGAATAGCATTTACAAAAATACAAAATCAGTCCTACTTATGTCAAGAACCTTCTCAGTAACAGAGAGGCAAAATTATTTACACACACACACACACACACACAGACCTACAGACCCCCCAACACACACACACACACACACACACACACACACACACACACACACACACACACACACACACACACACACCAGAGGAATATCAATGATAAAGCGCTCAACGATATTTTTACTGGAATAGTAAATTCGTAGTTTTATTAACCAAAATCATTGAGGAAAAAAAGCTACAAACTATATATAAATATGTATATACATATAATTATATATTTATATATATTTTTTTTTTATTAGGCCTCAGTTGCATGCAGATCATGGAGCACCATCTTTTGCTTTTTTTATTTTCATTTTAGTGAGTGCTTCACATGTCTCTCTTCATTGGCCAAAAAAAAAAATAGCAGCACATCAACAACAAACAGAAAGAAAAATGTTATCTTTTACGTTTTGTGTTTTACCCTCAAAAAAGCATCGCTTTAAGCAATATGGCAGATTCATTTTCATTTTGTCTTTAATAAACTCTGATCGTACTAAATATATACTAGTTTGTCAAATTATTTACGATCCACAGAATTTTTAATATACGTATATCTTTATTTCATAAATTCGCCCTGGTTGCACGCAGAATGTGGAGCATTATCTTTTGTGTTTGTTACGTTTTGTCATTCATTTTGGTGGGTGCTTCACACATCTCTTCATTGGCCGATGAAAAAAACACCCTACAATCCAAAGCAATAACTGCCCCAGTATGAACTGCTGCCTGTATTCTATTGATATTCAGCTGCAGTGAACAGTCGGCTGGGTTTATTGTTGCTCTAGTGTGTGTAGTTGCGTGCGTTTAAGTTTAAAAGGGTGATTTCTATGTGTCTGGGGTTGTTTTTGCTCTAGTGTGTCTGTGTGTGATACTGTTAAGTTTTCATTCTTTCGAAATTCTAACGTCTTTTTTACTCGCTCTCACTACATTTTTATATGACAAACATATTTTTTCATGCTCCTAGTGTCTACCATTTTCTTTATGAATAATCACTACTGTATCCATAACCTTGAAACATTCTGCACTTAGCATTCATTCAGTAGGCATTGCAGCGTGCGCACTATGAAAAAAGATGACCATATCCTGACTAAACATCAACAGGCATCAGAAATATCAAATGTCATTTTAAGGGATTGTATCAATGCCTTGAGAAAATAAGCTTAACATAACGGCTATGAGATTCATCTCAACACTGTAAGTCAAATGCACACAAGCTACTGATATCAATTATTTACATTTACAAAAAAGCAATAACCAAAGCAAGCCAATGCGGATTTACCTAAATGTAAGGTTCATTTCAAAAGTATAAATCAGGAAATGGGGAAATAAGCCTTCAAATAACTTCAAGCTCAGCTCATTTTAAGGACAATTAAAAAAAAAGTATTGTAGTTCTTGTATTGTATCAGAATAATAATTATTGAAAGTAGAGCACATTTCAACATATTGCTAAACTTTAGAAAATGTACTAGTTCTTCTTACAAATTGCTATCGTGGGAAAGCTGTCTTTATTTCATATTTTGATTATTACTAAACAAGCAGAATCTTTTTTTTACTATTTTTTTCGGACTGAGAAACAATACATTACACGCGTGTGCGCGTTCACGCACAGGCACAAAACAATGCTTTTCTTCCATCCTAGCACTGTTCACTTGCATCCTTTTCCTTATGAACCACGACCCAACCTTTTTAAGAAAAATAAGTGTCACGTACTGGCGAATTCATGGATGGAAACAGACAAGTCGATTGAGAACTCAACTAACTTATTGAACATTTCAAATACCTTGAGCCACAAGAAATAGCTAGTTCATTAATGTAAAAAAGCGCATGATGTTTATTCCATTATCCTCGATATAAAAGAAAAAAATAAATAAACAAATAGATAAGCAAATAGATAAATAGATAAAGGCATTAAAGCAAGAGCTGCTCCAGCTAAACAAAACAGTGGTTCGTCTTACTGACATATACAAAAAACATGCTGAGGAAAGGAGCTCACATTCAAGACATTGCAAACATTACGTATTTGGCCTCTTGTTTCATATGGACGTGAAGGAGGCAGCGTCAAATCTGCAGAAAAGAACAAAAATAAAAGAAATGCAGGAATAGTGTTCCGCAGAAGACAGATTTCTAAGAATAATCTGGATCAACGTCTTGAAAGAACTGAACAAACCACCTGAACTGTTACGCCTTTTTGGAAACACACAAAAAAGAAAGAAATATCTTAGCCATGCTATCAAAAATCAGAGCTGCGATGTCATGAAAATCTTGACGTAGGACAAACTGAAGAGCAAAAAGTGACGAACTAGTCCACCGATTTCCTATGTAGAAAACATAGCCGAGGGGACGAGTTGCCTAAAAATAAAATCTACAGAAAAGCTCAGGGCAGAAGGAAGATGTAGATAGTTGACAAGGTATGCCCCAGCGGTTATCCTTAAGAAAGATATTTTATTAATTTCATACAACTTTGTCACGGCAGATTTCTCTGCGTGAAAATCGTGCTGCTTCTCCCCGGGAGAGTGAGCGCGTCACCACAAGAGCACTGCCATCCATTTTTTTTTCTCTTTTTCTGTCTGCAACTGAATTTGTTTCCTTATCAAATTGGCTTTTTGCAGAATTAAGGCAGGATTAACTCTCTTGTTGCTGTAGGTTGTTTTACGTGCGCTAAATAATTTTGTTTACCACAGAGGACCTCGGTTTATCTTATCATTCAAAAGACTAATGCCCAGACTACCACTCATGGTCTAATGGATGGGGAATAAGTTTCGGGCCCAAGAGAGGATCAAACCACCGCATACTTCCGAGCCGGACTTTTTGCTTTCTAGGCAGGCGCGCTATCTCTAGACCACCGAGCCACCTTCGGTGGTGCTCCGGTGCCTGTAGTTCTGTCATTAGCTCTTTTGGAATGGAATATCAGGTACCTCTGGTTCTATCACTAGTTCTCGTTATATAAAGTATCACGTGCTTGTCTATCACTGACTTTTTTTTTTATTGGAATATGGGGTGTTATCAAATCTCAAAAATACCAGAGGGAGACCATCTACCTAAATCTGTTGACAAAAAGTTGGAAACATTGTCGGAAGATTTACAATTACACATTCCAAATAGAAAACACTGAATTGGCTCTCCTAGCTTTATGGTCGATTTTTTTTAACATTGTCACAAGGTCTAAATCTTTGAAAATTGTCGCAATATCTACAATTTTGAAACAATGTTGGAAGGTCTACTAGTTTGAAAATTGTCGCAAGGTCTACAATTTTGAAACATTGATGCAAGGTCTACATTTTTGAAACACTATCGTAAAATCCACAATTGTAAAATATTGCCACAAAGTCTACAATTAGCTCCATTCGTGTACACGCTTTTTCCTGCATTCCAATTATCGAGGGTGAGATTAAGTACTGGCTTTTTTTTGCACATTTTTCCTCCAAAAAAACGCTCTATCACACTAATCTGCAGAATGAAACAATTCGGAACTGTCAGTTTGCCCCAAACCCACTTTTTTCCCTGTTCTGTTGTTTCCTTGTGCTCCGGTTTCCCCACACCGCACAACTGAGAGTTAGAAGGTCAGTACTAAAGAGTTAAAGTTAAAACCAAAATGGTGAAGTGTTAAGATTTGCGGCATGGGGCAAGAACTAGGGTTAGAGCAAGTGTTAAGAGCACAAGGGAACAGCATTACAAAGAAAAAGTGGTTGTTCAAAAAAAGATGCTATTCCTTTAAACATCCAGTACTCGTCTTATGCATAAATTCCTTTCAGTAAATCCTAAAGCGATCAAGGTAAATCAACGTCTACTTGTTGCTGTGAAAATAGTTATACCAGTAAAAGTCCCATTGATGATAACTATCCCTAGCTGAAAATTCTCTTTTGTGTGTATTAAAGGACAATAATTGTTTTGCATAGGCTTTCCTAGTGGACAAAAGGATGAAAATAATGATAGAGCATGCGTGGATCGGTGGTCTAGAGGTAACGCGCCTGTCTAGAAAGCGAAAAGTCCGGGTCGTAGTGTGCAGTGGTTTGAATCGAGTTTGAGCCCCAAACTTTTTCCTCCAGCCATTAGACCATGAGTGGTGGTCTGGGTGCTAGTCTTTCAGATGAGAAGATAAACTGAGGTCCCGTGTGTTACAATTAATTATTCAGCGCACGTAAAATAACCCACGGCAACAAGAAAATTGTCCCTGACAAAATTCTATAGAAAAAGACACTCTTATAGGGAAACAAATACAGTTGTCGACAGGAAAAGAAAACAGATGAGTGGCACTGCTCTTGTGGCGACGCGCTCTACACGGGGAGAACAGCCCGAATTTCACGCAGACTGCCGTAAAGTGGTATAAAATGTAAAATGTAAAAAAATGCACCAGTGGCTACTATCCTAATGATGTCACTATCGGGTGAAATCACGATGAAGGGGAAAAAATGAATGTACTTTGATACTACGCAAATCAATGAAAAGGAAACAACTTTTTTGATACCGGATAGTTCAAAACGGAGAAAAAAGCGATACCACTGATTGAATATGGAGAAAAGAACTTTGCTTTGATTCTGATTGACTTGATATACATGAAAGACACTTTACAAATTGATGCGTGAACTCAATCTGATGAAAAGAATTTTACACTTTGACACCAAGTAGCTCAACCTAAAGGAAATAAGTCAGATAGTTATTAATTCAATAAAAGGAATGAACTGTATACTTTTACGTTTACCTCGTTACCAAAAAACCCAACATGACAGCAGAGAGATGCGGAATACTTTTAACACCAAGTAACTCAATGTGTAGGTTAAACCTTTTATCTCAATACCAACAGATTTAATTTGACGGGGAGAAATCTGAAGCGCTGCATCAATTAACTCAAGTGTAGATATTAATTCATAATTAAAGTATAAACAAATTCAGTATAATACCAACAAACTCAATATAAAAGAATCAAACTTTAAATCCCAACACTAACTTTTTATCTTTAGACTTTTACTGAAAATGGAGGAAAAGTATTTATTCTTCATCATTTAATTACAAGGGGAAGCATAACGCTGAAACCACATTCATGAGTTTATAACCCATTTCTTCAATGCAATTAACTTGCAGAAATTTTGGCAGGATTTTCTTTGAACCAACTCTAGGTACTGAGCAGAGACTGGGTAAATGCTGGGAAAAAATGGAAGGGCTGAGTGATTTGAAGGCTTATAAGTTCCATAACCTATAATGCAACAAATCAACACAATTTGCTTATAAAAAGATTTCTAAAAACAACATTAAAAAGGCATGCTTAGCATACGTCTAGTGATCTTTAAAACCCTAATGATCACCTATGAAAACTCGCGGCAATAACAGTTTTCCGCATCATCATCATGATTTGACTGGTATATTCTGCCTTGGTGTTGTCTTCCACAGTGTGATCTTCCACAGTATTGTCCTCCAAAGTGGTGTCTTCCAACGTGGTGTCTTCCAAAGTGTTGTCTTCCACAGTATTGTCTTCCACAGTGTTGTCTTCCACAGTGTTCTTCCAAAGTGGCGTCTTCCAAAGTGGTGTCTTCCATAGTTGTTTCCCAGGGTGTTTTCCACAGTGATGTCTTCCACATTGATGTCTTCCAGAGTGGTCTTCAATTTTACGTCTCTTCACAAAAAGTGATATTAGACAAGTGTGTGTGTGTGTGTGTGTGTGTGTGTGTGTGTGTGTGTGTGTGTGTGTGTGTGTGTGTGTGTGTGTGTTCCAGAGTGTTGTCTTCCAGGGTATGTTGTCTTCCAGGGTATGTTGTCTTCCGAGGTGTGTTGTCTTTCAGGGTGCACAAACATCCAGGGTGTGTTGTCTTTGATGGTGTATTGTTTTCCAGAGAGTTGTCTTCCAGGGTGTTTTCTCTTCTGTAGCATTGTATGAGGTCATGAAGTTGAAGGGTGTAGTTCTGTGTGGCATGGGTGGAGTCTGGAAAAGAAAAGTGTGTGAATATCTAAATGGTTTTTTTTAAAATTTGTTTATAACATTAATACTGTACAAAAAAGTTTTAACAAATCTCTTGATTTCTCTGCCTCAAGATAGATTTTCCCGGAAAAAGGAGGCAGGGAGATGGGGATGGAACGAGGGAGGGAGGGAAAGAGGGACAGACAGACAGACGTACAGACGTCTATACAGACAGACAAACATACAGACAGAATAGCAGAGATTGTTTAATGGTCTTCAGCATTAGTATTCTTCATATTTCTCGGCTTGAGCTGCTATTGTATACATTAGAGCTACTTTTCCGTAAGCAAGTCATCACTCAATAATAAGGTCAGCTCATTTTGACTTCATAAAATATGTATATGATATATATTTTAACAACTTTTTAAAAAATTAAGATGAAGTTATTTATGAAATATATATAATATTTTTTCTTAATAAAATAGATAAAATAAAATAAATATTAACTCAATACCATTGTGCATGCATCTACTTTTCTCATCCATTCCTACCAGTACACTACAGCCTCTTGTTACGTATGAGTAAGCATACTCACATGAGTGAGATAGAATGCACATTTTAGATGGTTCCTGGAAAGGAAGGAAATACTCAACAACAACAACAGTTGGTATTTTGGTAATACCTTGTTCTGCGCTTCCTCTTGCTCATGCCGCGTCCTCAGGCATTGAAGTACCTAGTACGGGAACATCTTTGATGACAGAATGATTCTGTGATGTCTTCCAAAGTGTATTGTCCTTCAAGATGTGTCTGCCAAGGTGAGCTATCTGCCAAGGTGAGTTGTCTGTCAAGGTGTTTTGTTTTTCAGGGTGTGTTGTCTTTCAAGGAGTGTTGTCTTCCAGGGTGTGTTGTCTTCCAGAGTGTGTTGTCTTCCAGGGTGTGTTGTCTTCCAGGGTGTGTTGCCTTCCAGGGTGTGTTGTCTTTCAAGGAGCGTTGTCTTCCAGGGTGTGTTGTCTTCCAGAGTATGTTGTCTTCCAGGGTGTGTTGTCTTCCAGGGTGTGTTGTCTTCCAGGGTGTGTTGTCTTCCAGGGTGTGTTGTCTTCCAAGATGTTTTCTGTTATGTAGGATTTCATGACATCATAGACATGACTAGTGTAGTTCTTCGTGGTATTGTTGGAGCCTGGAAAAGAAAACGAATTTTCTGTTTATTTGGATGTTAATTCGGTTTTTCTCAATTACTAAAATCTCAATGATGTGATCAAAAAGTTTGAACTACTCTTTTGGTGCTTCCGCAACGAGATATATTGTCCAGGAGTTAGGAGGCAGGGAGGGGGAGGGAGGGAAAGGGGAAGATACAGACATACAAGAGACAGATACGGTTAAATGGTAATGGGCATTATTCACGGATGGTTTGAGCCTGGGCTATCAGAATGTGATTTCAGCACTCTAACCAGTGGTCTTTACTGTTCCAATTCGTACGTATTTGTGAGACAGAATGCACATTCTAGATGGTACCTGGAGAGTTAAGCTAGGGAATACCCAACAACAACAAAAACAACAACAGGTGGTATATCAATAGTACCTTGTTCTGTGCTTCCACCTGCTCGTGCCTCGTCCTCAGGCGTTGAAGTACCTAGGACAGGAACAGCCTTGATGACAGAATGATTCTGAGTTGTCTTCGAAGGTGAGTTGTCTTCTGGGGTGTGATATCTTCCAAGATGTGTTGTCTTCCACGATGTGTTGTCTTCCGAGGTGTGTTGTCTTTCAGGGTGTGTTGTCTTCCAGGGTGTGTTGTCTTCCAGGATGTGTTGTCTACCAGGATGTGTTGTCTACCAGGGTGTGTTGTCTTCCAGGATGTGTTGTCTACCAGGATGTGTTGTCTTCCAGGGTGTGTTGTCTTCCAGGGTGTGTTGTCTTCCAGGGTGTGTTGTCTTCCAGGGTGTGTTGTCTTCAGAGGTGGTGTTTTCTCTTATATAGCATTCTCTGTCATCCTGGACTTGACTGGTGTAGTTCTTCATGGCATTGGTAGTGTCTGGAAAAGAAAATAGTTGTCTTGAGTATGGAGATACTAAATTGTTTTTATTTTATTTACTGTAATGTTAATGCTGTGAACAAAATATTTATCTACACCTTTTGTGCCTGTGCCATAAGATAGATTACACAGGCGGAAGAAGACAGGGAGAGAGGGAGAGGGTGGCGGAAAGACTGGAAGATAAAGACAGACAGAATAATAGAGATGGATTAACGGTCTTCGTTATTGTTTTTCTTTATTTCTTGGCATGAGATCACAATGTTTCCATTGATGAATGTTTTTGCATTAGCGACCATTGGCACATCAATAAAGACGCTGTATTCAGACTTCAGGAAATATGTCTTAACACTATACCATTGTTCATACGTATATTGTTGTCATCCTTTTTCAGAGCTCACAACAGCACTATTTTTCCGAAAAAGCCAAACGGGTATAACATGTGCACCAGATGTTCTGTGTGCTTCATACGTGGGACACCACTGGCGTCATATGAAGAATTTTCAGGGAGTGGAGACAGTACTGATCAGGCGCCTCAGAGATGGCTTGAACCTGGGCTATCAGATTGTGAGATCAACGCTGTAACCACTAGGCTATCCTGTCCCAATGTCATAGGTATGAGTGAGACAGAATGCATATTCTAGATGGTTCATGGAAAGTTAAGTTAGGGAACACCTAACAACAACAACAACAGTTGGTATTTAGGTAGTACCTTATTTTGTGCCTCCACTTGCTCGTGCCTCATCCTCAGGCATTGAAGTACCTAGGACGGGAACAGCCTTGATGGCAGGATTCTGTGTTGATTCCATGGTGTGTTGTCCTTCAAGGTGTTGTCCTCCAGGGTGTGTTGTTTTTCAAGGTGTGTTGTCTTCTGTGGTCCGTTGTCTTCCAGAATGTTGTCTTCCAGGGTGTGTTGTCTTCCAGGGTGTTGTTTTCTCTGATGTAGCATTCCATAACATCATGGACTTGACTGGTGTAGTTCTTATGACATGGGTGGAGTCTGGAAACGAAAAGAATTGTCAGAGTATGGAGGTACAAATTCGTGTTTTAACTTCAGTTATTAAACGGTTAATATTCTGAAGAAAAGATTTAGATACCCTTTTGGTGCCTTTGCCACGAGATAGATTGCCCACGATAAAGGAAGCAGAAAGAGGTGAGGGAGTGAGGGAGGGGTGGAGAGGGGGAGAGAGAGACAGAAAAAGACAGACAGAAAGAGACAGCCAGACAGACAGACAGGCACAGAAGAACAGAAATGGTTTTAGGATTTTCGGCATTTTTCTTCTTTGTGTCTCGGCTTGAGCTCTCGTCGTCTTAAATGATGATACTTTACCGTAGGCGACCAGTTGTCAATGATAGGGTCACCACATTCCGACTTCAGGAAAGATATCTAAGCACAATACAATTGTTAATGCGTATATTTTTGTCTTTCATTCCTGCCTGCAAACAACAGCCTACTCTTCCGAAAAAAAACTAAATTGGTTTAGCGTGTGCGCCAGATGTTCAGTGTGGTTCATATACTTAACTGCGGTAGCCTCATCTGATGATTTCTCAGGGAGCAGAGTCGGTACTGACATTATCTTCAGGGAAAAATCCCCTCAAACAGGCATCTCAGTAATGGTTTGAACCTGGACTATCAGATTGTGAGTTCAACGAACTAACCACTAGGCTCTCCTGTCCCAATTCATAAGAATGAGTGAGGCAGAAAACACATTCTACATAATTCCTCGAAGTTAAGCTTGGGAACACCCAACCAACAACACAAATAGCAGGTGGTATTTAAGTAGTACCTTATTCTGTGCTTCCACTTGCTCGTGCCACGTCCTCAGGCATTGAAGTACCTAGGACGGGAACAGCTTTGATGACAGATGGATTCTGTGTTGTCTTCCAGGGTGCACTGTCCTTTCAAGGTATGTTGCCTTTCAAGGTGCGATGTCTTTCAAGGTGGGTTGTCTTCCAGGGTGTGTTGTCTTCCAGGGTGGGTTGTCTTCCTGGATGTTATTTTCCGGATCGTTGTTAGGTTATGTTGTCTTCCAATGTGTTCTGTATGCCAGAGTGTTGTTTTCCAGGGCGTATTATCTTCCAGGGTGTGTTTCCTTCTATAGTGTATTGTCTTCCAAAGTGTATTGTCTTCAAGGGTGTGTAGTTTTCCATGGTGTTGTCTTCAACGTATGTTTCGTCTTCCAGGGTAAGTTGTCCTCCAGGGTGTGTTGTCTTTCAGGGTGTTGTCCTCCAGGGTGTGTTGTCTTCCAGGGTAAGTTGTCTTCCGGGGTATGTTGTCTTCTGGGTATGTTGTCTTCCAGGGTATGCCGTCTTCCAGGGTGTTCCAAGGTATGTTGTCTTCCTGGGTAAGTTGTCTTCCTGGGTATGTTGTCCTCCAGGGTATGTTGTCCTCCAGGGTATGTTGTCCTCCAGGGTATGTTGTCCTCCAGGGTATGTTGTCCTCCAGGGTATGTTGTCTTCCATGGTGTGTTGTCTTCCTGGGTGTGTTGTCCTCCAGGGTATGTTGTCTTCCAGGGTGTGTTGTCTTCCAGGTTATGTTGTCTTCTGGGTGTGTTGTCCTCCAGGGTATATTGTCTTTCAGGGTGTTCCAGGGTGTGTTGTTTTCCAGGGTGTATTGTCTTCCGAGGTATGTTGTCTTCCTGGGTATGTTGTCTTCCATGGTATGTTATCTTCCAGGGTATGTTGTCTTCCAGGGTATGTTGTCTTCCAGGGTATGTTGTTTATCAATGTGTTACTTTCTCTGATGTAGCATTCCATCACTTGACTGGTGTAGTCTTTCTTGTCATTGGTGGGCCTGCAAAATGAAAAGGATTGTCCGATTATCAACACATTCAGTTTTCTTTAAATATTGAAATGTTAATGCCGTGAGCAACGCTTCACTGTTCTTAAGTTACGTCTGCCACGAAATGAACTACTTAGCAGGAGGGAAGAAGGAAGAGAAGGAGAAGGATAGAGGAAGGGATGGAGGGAAATAAGGATAGGGAGACAGGAAGGGACAGAGAAAGACAGTGAGAGAGAGAGAGACAAAGAGAGAGATAAACGGAGACAGACAGACAGACAGTGAGAGAGAAGAAGAGAGAGAGAGAGAGAGAGAGAGGGAGGGAGGGAGGGAGAGAAAGAGAGAGCGGGGGAGAAAGAGAAACATTAGCCTATACAGGAGAAAGAGAAACAGAGATACAAAAACATAGAAACAGAGACAGGGACAAAGAGATATATATAGAGAGAGAGAGACACAGAGAGAGAGACAGAGACAGAGAGACAGAGAGATGAAGAGATGGAGAGAGATTGAAAGGGGTAGTATGGTCTTATTTTTTCTCTCTTCTTTTGTCAGAGATCCAATGATGCTTTTTGCGTAAGCGATCATTCACCCCTTATCCTTCCCCCATTAAGCCAGCCATATTTCGTCTTCGGGGACAATGTTTAAACATGTTGCCATTGTTAATCTGTGGTATTTTTTACATCGGTTCCTACCAGCTCATAACAGCCTAGTCTTCCGAAAAAGCCAAACAGGTTTAATTCATACTCCCGATGTTGTGTGGTTCGTACTCGGAGCATCGGTATATAGCCTCATCTAAACAATTATTTTTCAGGGGAGTGAAGTCGGTACAGGTAGTATCTCAAAGGCAAACGTTCCTCTCAACCAGATGTCTCAGTGGTAGGTTAAACCTGGGCTATCAGATTCCACGCTTAAGGCTGTAACCACTAGGGTATCCTGCCCCAATTCATATATATAAGAGGAAATGCACAATCCAGATGGTTCCTGGAATGTTAAGCTAGGGAACAACCAACAACAACAGGTGGTATTTTGGTAGTACCTTATTCCGTGCTTCCACTTGCTCGTGCCTCGTACTCAGGCATTGAAGTACCTAGGACGGGAACAGCCTTGATGACAATGACTCTGCACAAAGTATGAGACATATGAAAATTGCGCACGCGCACACACACTACACATACAATCTCTCTCTCTCTCTCTCTCTCTCTCTCTCTCTCTCTCTCTCTCTCTCTCTCTCTCTCTCTCTCTCTCTCTCACACACACACACACACACACACACACGCACGCACGCACGCACGCACGCACGCACGCACGCACGCACGCACGCACGCACGCACGCACGCACAGAGAAAGAAAGGGCGAGAGAGGAAGAAAGAGGAAGAAAGGGAGGAAGGGGGAGAGAAAAGAGGGGGGGGGGGGCAGAGAACACTAGTTCAAACTTGTTCCGCCTTTTGAAAGGGTAGGAGTGTTTGTATTTATAAACGAGTGACAAAATTTATAAACTGCTTGCGCACTACATTGGATGTGTAACAACAGCTGGTGGTTAAAGCATTCCCCACTGCGCTCGGGATCTGCTGAAACGGGTTCGAATCTCGTTCAAGGGGGCTTTCCCTCTGGAGTAAGCATTAGCACCGACTCCAACCCCCCCCCCAAAAAAAAAAAAAAAAATCGGACAAGACTATAAACCGACGTCCCTGTGCAAACGCACATAGGACAATGGCAACAAGAGAACATCCACTATCACGGGAAATAACATTTAATACACAAGAAGACAGGACTAGGTTTTGAAAATAAAAAGATGGATAACGCCGATCCTGTAGTGACAATATCTCCACTCCTCAAAGAGTAAGCTCAAAATTCACAACGATGAATCACCTATGAATTAATGTAGTATACAATATTGTACAGTACAATACAGTAAAATACAACACAACACACTACAATACAAAACAAAAGACAAAAGTATACCTGATGGAGTCTTGTAGTTGCTGCCCTCATGCGGAAGGATGTGGCAGAAATCCCACTTGTAACTTGACTGGTGAATTCTTCCGCAGTTTTGGCGAGTAGACAGCTGTAATTTTCCGTCGTGTAATCTTTCATAGTGTGGCTTTTATAGTGCAGTTTTCTACGGCGTAGTGTTACGTGGTGACGTTTTCTGTGGTGACGTTTTCCGTGGTGTTGTTTTCCGTGGTGACGTTTTCCGATGGTGTTTTCTGTGTGGTCTTCCCTGGTGTCATCTTCCATGGTATGGTTTTTCGTGGTGTCATCATCCATGGTCTGGTTTTTCGTGGTGTCATCTTCCGTGGTCTTGTTTTTCGTGGTGTCCTTTTCTACAGTATGGTTTTCGTGGTGTCTTGTGTAGAATGACTTTGTGTGAAGCCACCTTCCATGATGTGGTTTTCGTGTCCTTTTCCGCAGTATGGTTTTTTCGTGATGTCTTTCGTAGAATGGGTTTTCCTCGTGTTTTCCATCGTATGGTTTTTCGTGAAGTCATTTTCCATGATGTGGTTTTTCGTGGTGTCGTCTTGCGTAGTATGGTTTTTCATGGTGTCATCTTTCGTGGTATGGCTTTTCGTGGTATGATTTTTATTCTATGGCCTCCGTTGCATGCAGATCGTGGAGCACCATCTTTTGTGTTTGCTTTGATTTTCATTTTGGTGGGTGCTTCACACGTCTCTCATCATTAGCAGATAATTATATTAAAAAAAATAGTAACTACCTACAGTCCAGAGCAATAACTGCCCCAGTGTGTGAATTGCTGCCTGCGTTCTTATGATATTCAGCTGCAGTGAACAGTCGGCTGGGTTTATTGTTGCTCTAGTGTGTGTGTTGTTGTTGTATGCGTTTACATGTAAAGGGGTGATTTCTATTTGTCTAGGTTTATCTTTGCTCTTGGTGTGTGTGTGGCAGTGTTAGCAAATACACATGAAAACAGGAAAAAAATGGGTGGCGCTATCCTTGTGGCAACGCGCTCTCACGAACTTCACGCACAGTGGAATTCTGCTATGACCTAAAGTGGTATACAATATATAAAACTATACTATACTGTACGATATAATGCCATAAGTTTTCATTCTTTCAACCAATCTGAAGTGATTTTTTTCTCGCCCTCACTACTCACGTGGCAAATATATTTTTATCTCATCATTTTCACTCTGCCTACAGTCTACTATCTTCTTTGTGAATAATCATTTACAATCCTAAAAACTCAAACAAAGCAAGCCAATGCGATTTTTTGCCAAAATTCAAAGTGCATTTCAGATGTATAGATAAATAAAAACGGGGAAACAAGTCTTTAAACAACTTCAAAACCAGCGCGTTTCAAGTAGCATAACAAAATTCTATGCAAGGTTACATAGTACCAGAATCAAAATAAAAGTCCTATATATTGGGTGGAACTAAAGTATTTTTCAACAGCTGCAGCTGTACAGAATGATGTTGCCGAGAGGTGACCTTTTAATTCTGTGCTCAAAAACAACAACACTGCTTTATGACTAGAATTGTGTGAAGCACACAGAAATCCATATCACTAATAGTCTTAGAAAGGCTGACCATCACACCATAAGATCGATTATGCCAAGAGATTATTAAAAAAAAAAAGAACTTATAGATGTCAGAGTTCTCTCTTAATTAAACAGAAATGATGGAATGCGATTCACACTTCAAGATGAGAGTAGAACAGATTAACAAGACAGTGCACAGAATGACAGCTAAGGTACAGCTACAGAACCTGGCAGACCAGCAACCAGATGGCTTGAGGATATCAGTAAACACATGGCAGTGACATAGCATAGAGAGATAGACAAGGCAGGAGCTGAGGAAAGGCTGCTATAAAGGGCTACATGCTGCTGTGGATGGTAATGCCTAGATGATCTGGTGCCTGCAGTCTCTTTTGGAATTGAACACCAGGTGCTTGTAGATCTGTAATTATGTCTTTTAAAATGAAATATCAGGTACCGGTAGTCCTATCAGTAGGTGTTTTGGAATGGAATAGGTGGTGTTATTAAGTCTCCAAAGCAAACTAGAGGGAGACCAATCTGGTTAAAGTTACTGACGAATAAAATTGATACATTGTCGGAAGTTCTACGATTACAAATTCGAGAGAAATAAACAGTGTATTATTCTCCTGAATTTATCAACAGGAAATTTTGAAACATTGCTGCAATGTTTACAATTTTGAAGCATTGTCGCAAGATCTGCAATTACACGTTGTGGAGAGAAAACGGCAGATTGGCTCCCTTTGTGTTCTCATTTTTCCGGAATTCCAACCATCAAGGGTTAGCTCAAGTACTGGCTTATGTTTCTGCATGTCATTTCTCTTCACAAAACATGTTCACCTCCACGCTTCTTTACGGAATAGAAACATTTCAGAACCATCATCTGCCAAAACCACTTTTTCTCTTCACTGCTGTTCCCTTATGCTCGTTTCCCCACACCGCAGAACTGAGTCAGAGTTAGGAGGTAAGTACTCAAAGAGTTAAAGTGAGGACCAAAAAGTACTGGTAATGTATTAGGGTTTGCGGTATGGGGCGAGACCTAGGGTTAGAGCAAGTGTTAACAAAGCGCAAGGGAACAGCACTGCAGGGAAAAGTGGTCGTCAGCAAAATATGCTACTTCTGAAAACACCCAGCACTTGTCTTGTGCATAACTTTCATTTTGTTAGGAAATCGTAGCGCGCTAAAGATAAAAATCAACATTTAATTTGTTGCTGTGAAATACGCAAAGTCGCACCAGCAATGACTATTGCGGAGAATGTCAACACCACGGTGTCAAATTCATTTCAAACTATCCCTAGCGGAACATAAGTCTTTCGATGTTGCTTGTTACCCAATTATTCTGCAGGAGCTTTCCTGATGCACAACTTGTGAATGTTTCTGTGACTACATATAAAGTCATAATGACATTTTAAGCAAATAATAGCGCTAGTTTGTCTATTTCTGTTTCAAAAGCAGCCATTTCAAAAACAGTTCCTTGGTGTGTGCGTGTGTGTCCGTGTGTGTGTGCGAGTCCGTGTGTGTGTCCGTTTCCGTGTGTCCGTTTCCGTGTGTGTGGTGTGTGTGTGTGTGTGTGTGTGTGTGTGTGTGTGTGTGTGTGTGTGTGTGTGTGTGTGTGTGTGTGTGTGTGTGTGTGTGTGTGTAATAAACCTGCGACCCAAGGGACAATGGAGGGCAGACGAATACAGCCAAATGGATAGTTACCAAAGGATGAAACCTACAGGAACAAGGAAAAAAGAGTGGAAACAATGATGAAGCAGGGATCAACGACTTCTACCTAAATGATATCACTAACAGATGAACTAAAAAATGGGGCGAAAAATGCTCTACTTTGATACTGAGGAAAATAACATGAAGGAAATAACTTCTTTGATACCAGCTAGGTCTATCTCAAAAGGAAAAAAAAATAGTACAACACTAAGGAACTCAATGTAAAGGAATGCAACTTAAGACTTTGACACTAATGTTCTCTTTAAACTGAAAACGACAGAATATACTTTTTATACATCTTACTTTTTCTGTTCTTTATACTGAAAAGTAACAGAGAGATAAAAAGCATGAGAGAGATAATTCTAAACTTTATACTTTTTCAACTAAATACGAGAGGAAACGGAACACTGCTACCAACTTAATAAACCGTTTCTGCAATGTCATTAACTTACGCTAGCTTGGGGGCTGTTTCCTTTTTTACAAAGTCTAACGTTTGAGCAATAAGTGTTTAAATGGTAAGAAAAAACTGGGAGGGCTGAGAGATTTAAGAGTTTATGCTTTCCCTAACCTATTTCACCTGACAAACACAATTCACTTCCAAAAAAAACCATAAAATGCACGTGAAGCATACATCTAATGATCTCAAAGTCTTAAAGGCCACATATAAAAACCCACGGTAATAACAAATTTCCGGAGTATCGCTTTCCCGAGACACACAGACACAGACTGGTAAAATATGTCATGGTATGGTTTTCAAGGGTGTTGTCTTCCAAGATGCGTTGACTTATAGGATGTTATCTTTCGGGCTATGTTGTCTCCCGAGGTGATCTTCCACAGTGTTTCGTCTTCCATGGTGTGTAGTCTTCCAGGTTCAAAATTCATTTGATTTCTTTTCACAAATTATGATATTAGACATATTACATATTCTTCCATGGTGTGTTGTCTTTCAGGGTGTCGTCTTTTAGAGGGTAAAATTTCAGGGTGTGTTTGTCTTGCAGGGTGTGTAGTCTTCAAGGTGTGTTTCTTTTCAGGGTGTGTTGTCCTCCAGGTGTGTTCCTTTCCAGGGTGTGTTGTCTTCCAGGTGTGTTGTCTTCCAGGTGTGTTTCTTTCCAGGGTGTGTTATTTTCCAGGGTGTGCTTTCTAGAATTTGTTGTCTTCTAGGTTGTAGTATTCCGGGACGTGTTGCCTTTTAGGATATGTTGTATTCCAGAGTGTGTTGTCTTTCTGGGTATGTTGTATTCCAGAATGTGTTGTCTTTCAGGATATGTTCTATTCCAGAGTGTATTGTCTTCCAGAATATGTAGTTTTCCAGGACGTAGTTTCCTATGATGGAACAATCCATCACATGTATTTGACTGGCTAACTTCTTTGTAGCGTTTGTGGGGCCTGGAAATAAAAAAGATTGTCAAGAGTGTCTAAATGTTCAGTTTTATTTTAATTTTAATTAATTTTAATAATATCACAATGTGAATGCCATGAGCAAAGCTTTACTCTTATTAGGTTGCCTTTTCCACCAGAAAAAATACTCAGGAGGAGCAAAGGAGAGTAAAGGAGGGAGGGGAGAGAGAGAGAGAGAGAGAGAGAGGAGAGAGAGAGGAGAGAGAGAAGGAGAGAGAGAGAGAGAGAGAGAAGGAGAGAGACGAGACGAGAGACAGACGACAGACAGAGACAGACAGAACAGAGAGACAGAAGGGGGGGCGGAGGGAGGGAGAGAGGAGAGACAACAGACAGACATTCAGACAGAAAACAGCAGACAGTAAAGAAGAAGAGAGAGAAGAAGAGGGGACGAGGGAGGGAGGAGAGAGGAGAACAGACAGATCAGAGTAGAGAGAAGGAGAGAGAGAGAGAGAGAGAGAGAGAGAGGAGAGAGAGAGAGAGAGAGAGAGGAAGAGAGAGAAGAGACAGAGAGAGGAGAGAGAGCAGAGGAGAGAGAGAGAACAAACAAAAGAAAAGAAAGAGAGAAAGAAAGAAAGAAAAAAAAGAACGAAAGAAAGAAAAAGAAAGGAAGACGGAAAGAGGAGGGGGTGCAGAGAGAAAGAGACAGACAAGACAGACAGACAGACAGAGAGAGACAGAGAGATACAAAGAGAGAGTAAGAAAGATATAGAGATTGGACGTGGGGTTATGGTCTGTATTTTTTTCTCTTCTTAGACTAGAGATCCAATAATCTACAAAGGTGACGTTTATGCGTGTGCAAACATTTGCTCTCTCTCCCCCCCCCCCCCTTTCCACAATTAAGGCAGCCATATTCCGGATTCTTGGATGATGTCTTAACATTATGCTATTGCGCATGTTTGGGGACTTTTTGTCATCCATTCTTACTAGCGCAAAATGGCCTACACTCTTCTGAAAAACAAAACCGTTAAAACGTGCTTGCCAGGTGTTCTGTGCGACTCATACGTGAGACTAGAGTTAATAGCCTCATCTGTAGAACTTTCAGGAGAGTGGAATTGATACTAATGTCACTTTCTGGGGGGGAAATTCTCTCAAATGGCGTCTCAGTGATGGTTTGAGCCTAGGGTATCAGAGTGTGACTTAATCGCTCTAACCACTAGGCTATCCTGTTCCAATTTTTAAGTGTGAGTAAAACAGAATGCACATTCTAGATGGTTCCTGGAAAGTTAAAGAACGCCCAGCAGCAACAAGAACAGCAGGTGGAATTTTGGTAGTACCTTATTCTGTGTTTCCACTTGCTCGTGCCACGTCCTCAGGCATTGAAGTACCTAGAACGGGAACAGCCTTGATGACACCATGATTCTGCACAAAATATTAGATGTTTAAATGTCAGGCGCGCGCGCGCGCGCGCACACACACACACACACACACACACACACACACACACACACATTGGGGTCGGGATAGCCTAGTGGTCAGGACATTGCGCTCGATTCCCGTTCGAGGGGATTTTCCTCCTGAAGTTAACAACAGTGCCGACTCCAGTTTACCCAAAAGTCCTTCGGATGAGACAATAAACCGAGGCCCCGTGTGCGAATGCATTCAGATAATCTTGCGCACACGTTAAATCTTGTTCCGCTTGTCGTAAGAGTAGGCCATCGTGTGCCGGTGGGAACGAATGACATTTACAAAACTGCATACACATGGGGACTGGATGTAAAAAAGCACATGAGTGCTTATCTCATTATCCTCGATATGAAAGAATAAAATTAATAAATAAATACATGAATTAATAAATAAAATAAACAAACCACCACCGCCACAACCACACACACACACACGCACGCACGCACGCACGCACACTTTACTGATAAACACACCAAAGGGGCCCGTCTTTTGTTTAAAAACCGATCTGTTGGAAAATGGCTACTCGAAGGCACATGGTACTTGGACATGAACTGAATGAAAATTTAAAATATCACCAACCGTTGTGGAGTATGAAGATCTGCGTGTAGGCCATAAGTTCCTTTTCACTCTTAACTTGTTGGAAGACGGGCAAAAACGACCAACTAGCTTTAAAAATGAATGTTTTAGGCCTGAATTTGAACGGAATTCACGCTCATTTCACTGTCTTGCCCGGCTTTGTTCAGGTCACGTGAAAAGCAGGGTAACTCTATGTGTCTGCTTGAGTTGCTATGCTTAGACCATCAGCGAGGAATGTTTACATGTTACCATGTTATTTCCCCTGACTTTTCTTTTGGGGGGGGGGGGGGGGGGGGGTAGTTGCTCGGGTTTGGTCGTGGCCTCTTGTTTTTTTGTTTTTGTTTTTTTTATGTGTGTTTTATTTTAAATTTCAAGGGGAGGGGATGGAAAGGTGTTTTGTTTATCTATTGGTTTTGTTAATGCAATACAAATGATTGTTCTCGAACGGATTTCGGTCTCTGACTCATCTGATTTCTTTTTCATCCAAGTACTGATAAACGAATAAAAAATGCTGATAGAATAAAAATGGTGCTTGTCAGTCACTGACCCGATAAAAATAGTCAGCTGAAATCGTAAAAAAGTATCGCCACATCTGTAATTAGCCAGCTTTGCATCAGCTAAAATAATCAAAAAGCCTGAAAGAGCCTAAGAGCCTAAAATAAATGAAATAAAAACGAAATTCGAAATAGGGCTACCACCACAGTGGGCGAAAAAGGTCGCAATACGCGAAATCTTACTATTGGTGAACTGTGGGGCTCTAGTCGAGGAGCGAAAAGAAAATTATAAAAAAAACGGTTATGAGTTTCATCCCATGATGATTTCTGTAGAGCAAAAAAGAAAGTAGGGAAGGGGATGGGGGGGGATACATACCCTCTGTCAGGGGGCTTTACTGCGTTTCAAATAAAAGAATGGGAGGGTAGGAGAGGGGGAGCGGAGTACTAAGTGATTGCAACTTGAAACGACTGATATGACGGTAAACTAATGATGCAGGGTTGAGTCTTAACTAAACTGTCCATTTGAATGTCCATCCTCCCTCCCCCCCCTCATGAATTTAACAATACTAACAATACTTTTATTGGGTAGGCGCTGCGCTTGTGGCGACGCGCTCTCCCCGGGGAGAGCAGCCCGAATTTCATGCAGAGAAATCTGCTGTGACAAAGTGGTATAAAATAAAATAAATTAATAAAATTAATACTTTCTGCTCTACATCTCTGCTAGTGTTTCAGGTGACACTGTGAACACAAATGTCCCGCATCGAGCTTTGCAACATGTGCACACGTTAAAAAGCCATCTTTTTTCGTAGAAGAGCAGGCTATTGCTGCTTAAAGAGTTACAGTAAAGCTCACAGGAGTGGGAGCACACGGACATCTTGCTTCACGATGATTAATTACAATCTCTGCAAAATCGGGTTTTTTGTGTGTGTGCGTTTGTTTTTTTTTTACTCCAGAATACAACAAACTTCAAGGGGATGGGATAGCCCAGTGGTCAGAGCACTTGCTTTCCCTAGTTAAGCAGCATCGTGCTTGATTACCAGTTGGATGACCCTTTGCGCGCCTTAGCTTCAGTACAGTCCCCTGGTTCACCCGGCTGTAGATGAGTACCTGCCTCTTTATGGTCAGAAACAAAGGACGCCTTTATCTTTACCTTTCACAACAAACTTGATTAAATATTTGTTTTCCTGCTTTTCAATATATATTCATCTCAAACACATACAATTATCATAAAGACAAGTAAATCAACACATAAATGTATAATAAAAACAGTTACCTGAAGAATAAGCTCCAACTTGAATGAAGCGGGGATGATGTACTGTCTTGTCCAGTTGTCCAGCTCTAAACTCTTGGAGCATGATAAGCAATTAGAAAACCTGTGGCTATGTCTAGAGATTAAGTAAAAACAATGTAGAGTACGTGTTGTCTTTCCAGGTACCAGGATGCATGCAAGTTATTTCTGTGACCAGCCTACTACTGACATCAACGATGGGATTTGTAACATGTGTATCAGCTCTTTTCATAGGCAAACCCACAAACTAACATCTGCCAGGGTCCAAAATATATATATGAAAAACCGCAGTGAAGTGGCTCATCAAAGGAACACAATTCTCAAGCCTCTCAGGCCGAACATTCATTTTTCACGTGCCTTGTAAAGCATGAGCACTGACAAAGATAGCTTGCTATGCTACACAGCAGCTCTCTCTCTCTCTCTCTCTCTCTCTCTCTCTCTCTCTCTCTCTCTCTCTCTCTCTCTCTCTCTCTCTCTCTCTCTCTCTCGTGTGAATTTACAGTTGTCTAAATCACACTGTAATGGATAGACATTAATCAATTGCTTTGAAGAAGAACAAAACAAAAATTAATAATAAGAGAATCGCACAGCACAGGTGTCGATACGCTCTTCTATTTTTGACCTAAAAAATTTACTTTACACATTCTTTGTTTTTGATTTAAATTCGTTTTTTTTTAGGATGACACATAAGCACTTATGTACTTTCTATTACATCCCGTTCCTATATGCATGCGGTCCTGTAAGATTTGTTATTGGTTTGTACTGGCACACAATGGCCTACTCTTCCAAAAGGAAGAACATTTTTTATCGTGTCTTGAAGAGAGCAGCCAGAATTTCACGCAGAAAAATCTGCGTTTACTGAAAGTGGTGTATTATTGTGGGTATAGGTTGGTGAAAGAATGATCATAGCTCATGAAAGATCCCCACAAGCATACATACTGAGAGAGAGAGAGAGAGAGAGGAGAGAGAGAGAGAGAGAGAGAGAGAGAGAGAGAGAGAGAGAGAGAGAGAGAGAGAGAGAGAGAGAGAGAGAGAGAGAGAATGAATGAATGAATGAATGAATAATCTTTATTTTTCAAGGGTAACAGAGTAAGTATTACATACTTTTTTTCATCCGGCCCTTGCCCTGATCAGGGAATAAAGCTAAGAAACCCCTCCCTACCCCTACATACCAGCATCACCACCAGAAGCAGTTCAACCAATATTTTAAAAGAAGAAAACAGAATACATTCAACAAAACGCGTCATCCTAACTGGATACACTGATAATTATTTAAACAAAAAATAATATAGCAAAAAATCTTAAAAAATAGCAAATATTTAGGACCATGAAACAGAAGGCATTAACAAATCTATAATGCATGAGCGTGTGAGTGTGTGTGTGTGTGTGTGTGTGTGTGTGGAGAGAGAGAGAGAGAGAGAGAGAGAGAGAGAGAGAGAGAGAGAGAGAGAGAGAGAGAGAGAGAGAGAGAGAGAGAGAGAGAGAGCATCTTCAAGTTACATCGTCATCAAAACAAACCAGCCTACAAAATATGTCAGAAGACTCACACTTCTATTAAAAAAAAAAAAAAAAAAAAAAAAAAAAAAAAAAAAGAAACCTAGATCTATAAGCTCACAATGTGGCCAAATCTAACAAGGAATAGAAAACCCCGAAAAGCAACACACACACACACACACACACACACACACACACACACACACACACACACACACACACACACACACACACACACACACACAAAAGGAAAAAAAAAAGGATTATATAAAAGAAATGTCAAATAGGAGCGAAGCAACATTCAAAGTTATAAATCAAGCTCAATGCTTTAAAAGATAATATATATATACTTATGAAAATGAGAAAATAGCAAATATTCATCAGGACCATTAAACATAAGGCATTACAAATCTATAGGCCAAAACATTCATATGAAAAAGAATACATTCCATGTGTGTGTGTGTGTGTGTGTGTGTGTGTGTGTGTGTGTGTGGTGTGTGTGTGCGTGCGTGTGTGTGCGTGTGTGTGTGTGTGTGTGCGTGTGTGTGTGTGTGTGTGTGGTGTGTGTGCGCGTGCGTGCGTGTGCGTGTGTGTGTGTGTGTACCCGCGCGTGTGTGTGTGTGTGTGTGTGAGTGCGTATGTGCGTGCGTGTGTGCGTGCGTGCGTGCGCGCGCTCATGTGTGTGTATGAGGGGGGGGGGGGGGGAAACAAGCAAAGAAGGCAAAAGGGAAAAAGAAAGGCACTCGAAAAACAAACATAAAAACCCTTAAACACACAAAAAACCCTAAATACAATTCGTATCTCTATATTTCAACAGTGAATACAATTTCAATTCAAATTTCAATAAGAACCAAAACATTCCTATCCAATGATAAGGTTAGGATTGCATATGTGGAAGTGGAAGATGAGGGGGGGGGGGGGGGGGGGGGGAGGGCATCTTCAAGTTACATGAAGATCAAAACATACCAGTCAATAAAGTATTTTAAAGCACCCACATAACACTTCTATACACAATAATTATCATCAAAGAAACCTGTAAGCTCACAGCATGGCCAAGCCTTACAATGATAAGAAAAATCCCGAAAGCAAAACAACAAACAAAAAAGCAAAATTATATAAAAGAGATATCAAATAGGAGCCAAACAACATTTAAGGTTATATAAAACAGTTTTAAATCAAATTCAATACATTGAAAGATTAAAATATACTAATGAAGAGGAAGGGAAAAATGCAATAATTCAGGACGATTGTATACAAGGCATTACAAATCTATAAGCCCAAAACATTTATATGAAAAGTAATATATTCCGTGTGTGTGTGTGTGTGTGCGTGGTGTGTGTGTGTGTGTGTGTGTGTGTGTGTGTGTGTGTGTGTGTGTATGTGGTGTATGTGTGTGTGTGTGTGTGTGTGTGTGTGTGTGTGTGTGTGTGTGCGTGCGTGCGTGCGTGCGTGTGTGCGTGCGTGCTTCCGTGCGTGCGTGCGTGTGTGTGTGTGTGTGTGTGTGTGTGTACCTGTGTGTGTGTGTGTGTGTGTGTGTGTGTGTGTGTGTGTGTGTGTGTGTGTGTGTGTGGAGGGGGGGAACAAGCAAAGAAGGCATAAAAAAACCACGCACACACATATACAAAAGTAAAAACCCTTAAACACAAAAAACTATTTAAAAATCATATCTATATTTAAACAGTAGAATTCCATTTCAGTTCAATATAGGAACCAAACACCTATACAAAGATAAATCTAGGGTAGTATATATGTGAGAGTGGGTGGTGGAAAGGAAAGGAAAGGAAAGGAGAGAGAGAGAGAGAGAGGAGAGAGAGAGAGAGAGAGAGAGAGAGAGAGAGAGAGAGAGAGGAGAGAGAGAGAGAGAGAGAGAGAGAGAGAGCGTATTCAGCTTACATCATCATAAAAAACCCAGTCAATAAAGTATTTAAAAACATCCATAAAAATACTTCTTTAAACAATAATTGTCATCAATGAAACCTATAGGAGATGAAAAAAACAAAACATAAAAAACAAAAAACAAAACAAAAACCAACAAAAAAAACAAAATAAAAACAAACAAAAAACCACCATGAGAAGCAACAACACAGAAACAAACAATCAAAAAGCAAAATAAAAAACAAAATAGAACTAAGAACAACAAAACTGTAGATATAAAAATATCAAATAGCAACGAAACAGCATTTAAAGTTATATGAACCAGGTTTAAATCAACTCAAATCATTAAAATATCATATATACTATTAAAAAGAAGACTACAATCATTTAGGGCATGGTACACAAGGCATCACATAATGCGACATATTTTTAAACCAGAACATTCATATTATGAAAATCAAATACATTCCAAAGGAATAGTAAGGAGAGCCATTACTAAGAGAAATACCCAAACAAAAAGACAAAGAAAAAACCAAACAACAACAATGTAACTACAAGCAGGCAAAACACGTCAAGAATAGTATGTATAAAAACATTTATATAAAAAAAGTCTAGTATTTAGACATAATCTAATACATTTTCAGATAGTGCAATACATGATGAAAAATCAAGATAACATTTTCAAATAATAATACACATAAGATACAAATCCTAATTCAGCAACTAAAAAGTTTTACTATTTATATTAAAAAAAAAAAAAAAAAATAGAAAAAAAAAAAAAAAAAAAAAAAGGATTGCCAATAACACGGATTCCAAATAACATACAAGTGTTCAGTTCATAAGCATACTATTCAAAACGTGTAGTGGGGGTTCTGTTGTGTAATTAACATACAAACACTCAGTTTGTAAACATACTATTCATAACATGTAGTAGGGGCTCTGTTGTGTCAGCATATTATTAAGTATTTTTGAGGTGGGTATAAATGGCTTTCTTGAAAGTTTCTTTACTCTGGGATGTTTTCACATGTGCCGGAAGCGTGTTCCAGAGTAAGCCACCTGAGTATGCAAGGCTTGATTTAAACAAGTCAATTCTAGGTTTTGGTAGTTGAATTTTGTTGGAGTATCGGGAAGACATATGGAATTTAGATTGGAGGGTTTGTGGAGCAAGTCCTGTCATGATTTTGTGCATAAATATTCCTTTATTTATGGTGAACATATCTTTTAATGGAAGAACCTCAAGTTTTTCATAGTCTGTCTCAGTTAAAGTAGATGATTTTAAGAGAACTGCTTTGAGTGCTCTTTTGTACATGCTGTTAAGAGGTTTTAGGATATTGGCACTGGCTGTATCAAAAAGCGTAGAACAATAATTAAAGGAAGATAAAATGTGAGCATGTAGGAATACTCTTCTGGCATGTATGTTGATAAAGTGTTTAATTTTGCATAATTGGTACACTTGTTTGGAAACTGTTTTGCATAATTTATTAATGTGCATCATCCATGAAAGGTTGTTGTCAATCATTACACCTAGAAGTTTATGGTTATCAACTTCTTCAATAGTTTCATTGTTGATTGATATAGGTGGAAGTCTGGTTGTCATGTTTTGTCTTTTTTGTCTTGTTGTAATAAGCATGATTTTGGTTTTGTGGGGGTTAAGTGACATATGGTTGTAATCACACCATTTGCTTAAAGCATTAACGCTATTTTGTAATGAGGTAGATATTTTGTTTAGGCTGTTGTGGCTAGTATGAATTGTAGTGTCATCACAAAAAAGTTCACATGATTCTTCGATGTAGAGTGGGAGGTCATTAACATATATAGAAAATAAAAGTGGGCCTAAAACAGACCCTTGTGGTATTCCATATTTTACAGGTAGTGTACATGATTTTGTGGTGTTGATTGAAATGTATTGTTGTCTGTTATGCAGGAATGATCTAATCAGCATCATACTGTTAGCAGATATTCCATAGAGCGATAGTTTTCTGCATAGCAGTTCATGATCAATGACATCAAACGCTTTGGCGAAGTCTACAAAGAGAGCTCCACAAAATTTGTTATCATTTATGTTATTGTGCCAAGTATCTACAATGCTAGTAAGGGCTGTGTGGCATGAATGATTTTTCCTAAATCCTGATTGGTTATCAATTAAAAGGCCATAATGTTCTAAATGTTGGCTAAGATATTTGTGTATATGTTTTTCAAGTGGTTTAGATATAATTGATAATATTGATATTGGCCTATAATTGCATGGGTTTGAAGTGTCACCAGATTTATAAAAGGGAATGATTTTGGCCACTTTGAACTGTGATGGGAAGTAACACTTTGTAATACACAAGTTATAAATATAAGTGAGTGTATCAGCTAAAATTGGTGCTGCAATTTTGATAATTTTTCCATCCAGACCATCTGGACCTCGACTGCTAGTTTGTTTTAATCGTTGGAGGGTTTGATAGACTTCTGCTATGTTCAATGGTGGTATATTCATGTTTGAATTGATATTTTTGGATCTACAAAAAGTTTTCAGTTTTTCTAGAGAATTTTGTTCAACATTATTTTGTTTTATCAATGAGTCGGTTATGGTTGTGAAATGGGTATTTAGGTGATCAGGAGAAATGTTCTGAATAATGGGGATTGATGATGATTTGTTGGTTAGCTGATTGATAGCTTTCCACATTGATTTCGAATTTTGTTTTGATGAAGTCAGATTTTGAAAGTACTTTTGTTTACTTGCTCGCTTTAATGAATTAACTTTGTTCCTTTGTGCTTTGTATTCATCAAATTTTCCTGCTTTTAGTAGGTTATCTCGATGACGTGCTTCAGTCATAATTTCATTCGTTAACCATTCAGGCCGTACTTTATGTTTTACTCTGTGGGTTTTAAAGGGAGCATGTTTGTCATAAAGCGACGTGAATGTTTCCAGCCAGAAGGTCAAGGCTTCCTCTGGATCTGTAAAATTGTAAACATTATTAAGAGGAGAATTTAGGAGATCATTTAGGAAATAGTTTTCATCAAATTTTGTAAATGATCGGTAAGTAACTTGCTTATGTCCTACTTTTGGGATTTGTGTACCTTTTCTATTCCATGTGACACATATAGGAAGATGGTCACTACAGCCATGGATGGGTATACATAATTCCTTAATATTTTGCTTATGTGTTATGTAAATATGGTCAATTAGTGTTCTGCTACTAGATGTTATTCGTGTTGGTGTATCAACAATTTGTGTAAGGTTATAGGTGTCTAACTTGTTTATCCATGAGGGCTGAGGTTTGAGTAAGTCTATATTGAAATCGCCCAAAAGTAATGTTTCTATAGTGTCAAGAGATGCTGAGTCCATCATTGTGGAGAATCTATCTGTCCAGTTAATTCTTTCAGATGGATTTCTATAGATAAATCCAATTCTGATAGGTTTGTTTCGTTTGAGCTTAACTTCAATCCAGACTGATTCAACCTGATGGTTTTCTAGATCTGGAATACGTTTGAAGTTTAATGCTTCATTGATATATACAAGTACGCCAGTGGATTTGGGGAGTAATGGATCTTTGCGTATGAGTTGGTAACCAGGAATTACGACATCTGTATCTGGTATATTGTTTGAAAGTCTGGATTCAGTAATTCCAAAAATATGAAAGGGCTTATCAGAATTGTATAGTAGGGTTTGTACATCTGATATTTTGTTTAGTACGCTATTTGCATTTAGGTGTCCAATACGCAGTCCATCTTTCCTGGGCCAGTTATTTGATGAGATAACCATGTTGATAAATGGAATAATAGGCAAATCACAAAAACTAAATTAAAAAAATATGACTTAATTAATCACAATATGTAATATAACCACAATCCAATACAGTAAGTAATAACGCACAGATGAATAAAACAATGTAAAGTTAAAATAAACAAATTGACAAAGAAAAGAACTGCCACAATAATCCAATACAGTAAGTAATAATGCACTGATGAATATAAAACAATGTGAAGTCAAAGCAAATAAATTGACAAAGAAAAGAAATGCCACAGAGAGTAGAAGATGTCCGTGACTTAGATTTTAGGAATATTTTCCAACTGCAGTAGTTTCTTCTCTATTACAAGGCAATGTAGAGTGTCTTTTTGCAGTCACAGATAACCACACAGTGATTTATAGTGTCCTCCTGTGGTTACACATAGCACCTTCACCTTCACAACAGGTTTTAAGTTCACAATGTGAGGTTAGCTTTTAAATTCACAAAATTCTGCAGTCACTGATAACCACACAGCAATTTATAGTGTCCATCTGTGGTTTCAGATAACCACACAGCACTTTCACATTCACAACAGAATTTAAATTCACATATCAGGTGGCTGCCTTGTCCTGTTGATGTCCAACTAAGAAACGTTCCTGGGCGTAGTCAATTCTAGTCCCTTTTAATGTCTCAGTATAAGGCAGATTTTTTTTTCCACACCTTTAAGTACAACAGAGTGTGGTCTATATTTTGTTTTTTATTCCCCAAGAATACAGTCCAGATTTTTTCATTTGAAGAATATTTGTCCTGGACTTTTCACTTCAAAGAATACAGTTCTGATTTTCTTTGTTAAGGAATACAGTCTATAGTAGGTTTTTTTCTTTTTCTTTTTTAACTTTGGCAGCTGATTGGCCAACGGCAACAGTATATGTAGTATACTTATACTCAACACACACATACACAAACACCACACACACACACACACCACACACACACACACACACACACACACACACACACACACACACACACACACACACACACACACACACATTGTAAGCATTTAAAAAAAAAAAAAAAAAAAAAAATAGTTACTTGGTTTCATATAGGCAGGGGGAAAGGGAGGAGGCAGAAAGAATGGCCAATTTGGGGGGGAGGGGTAGAACATAGGGTATGGAGGGTAGGAGGGTTTGTTGCGACTCTGACTCTCCTTTTGATTTTCTCTGCTATCAGGGGGGGTCATGGGAGTGGTGGGGGGAGGATAATATGAGGATCTGCTCCTGTCTCTTGAGAGTGAAAGAAAGTATTCAGCTAGGAGCTGATTACTCAGGTAAGGGAGGAAAGAGGAGGGATGGTCCTTGGCAGGGGTGGGAAGGGAAGAGGACTGATCAACATTTAGGGAGGGTGGGGCTGAGGTTGATGAGTTTGCAGGGGCGGTTTTGGATGCTAGGTTGGATCTTTTGGAAGATGGTAGAGAAGGAAAATCTTCATCATATTTCTGATCACTGGTCTGGTGGGAGGGAGGGGATGAGTGGGTGCAGGGCTGAGAAGGGGTGGTAGCAGAGTATCTTTTGGGCAGGTAAGGTTGTTTTTTTGAATTTGTAAGAAGTCTCTGTTCACTGTTAAACATGTTTTCTGGTGGGTTTGTTGATAGGGAGGAGGGGGGCTGGGAATGAGGGGGTAGGTGGGTTGAGTGACTTTTTGGTGGTATGTCCATTCTCTGTTTGATGCTCCCCACACTCTCTCTATTCAAGGGCTCAGGAAATAAATTAAGAGCTAATCGTGCAGTGCCTTTTTTGGAAGGGTAAAATGCATCTTTATATAGAGCTAAACGAGGTGCTCCACTTGATGTTCTGAAGACAGCAGAATGGTCAATGAGCTGTATCTTGCCTTCCATGTTTCTACATGCTAGCTGGAGATTTTTGTTGCTAGGACTAACGACAGCATTAAGGGCATGTCTGCCTTTAGCAGGTATTATGGCTGAGGCTCTGATTGTAGCCTTTGGGAAGGTGCAAAGGCACTGAGAAAGCAAAGTCTGCCATGTGTCAATGCTGATACTTTCCTTTATTGATGTAGAGAGGAACATACAGTCAGTGAATCCAACATGTATAGTGGCTTGCTGCACTGATGGATTTGGTGTTTGTTGACTGAGCCAGTCTGTCAGTTGGGCAATGGTGAGATCTTGTATACACACCTTTTGGGGAGTGCTCCTTGGATGGCAAGAGCGGGACATGTTGATACCTTGAATGGTAGTATCACCTAGTAAGAGGGTTGTGGCCTTTCTGTTGAGAGCTACATGTTTTAGTGGGTGAGTAGGTGGCAGCTGCACATGGTTACTGCTTCTGGTAGTGGTGGCATTTTCCCTGACTGAGGAGGGTTTATTTTGGACAGGAGCTGTTTTGGGGATAGAAGGGCTAGTGTGGTTGGGAGTGGGGTTGGGGCAGTAAGTGGGATACTGACATCAGTGGGGTTGGGAGTGGGGGAGGAGGTAGGTGGGGACTGGATGTTTTTTGAACCAGCTTTTTTAGTACTTCTGATATGGGACAGCTTGGGTTCTGCTTGTTTTTGGTTCAAGCGTAAGTGGTTTATTTGGGTAGTGAGGTCCTGTACTTCATTTTTAAAATACTGTCTGCTTTCCTGCAGGGATGCACGGAGTGACGAAATTTCTCTTTTCAGAGCTTCCATTTCGAGCTCATACCTAGCAAGAGGTACACATTCTTCATGACTACAGCTGAAGTTTGTCCCAGCGCATTGGGAACACACCTGACTTGTGCTGTGGTCATTGCTGTCAGTGCTACAGTGTATGCCAGGCATCTGCTCCTCTGTGGCTGCATCATCACTGCTGCAGGATGTTGGAGTAGCAGGAGAGGGGCTGACTGAGGGGTTGGAGTCTTCTGCCTCCTTCACTGCTGCCATAGTTGGGTCTTGTTGGATTTTTTGGCAGTCAGGAGTACAAGGTTTGAGCAAGGCACTTGAGGAGAAAGGGGAAGAGACACTGGGCTTGGGTGACACAGGGGTGGAGGAGGGGGGAGAGGGAGAGGGAGGTCGGATAGTGGGGATGGATGGGGGAGTGGAAGAAGTAGGACAGACAATGGGGGAAGAGGGTCTGGGTGACACAATGGGGGAGGAGGGGGGAGAAGGCGAGGGAGGGCGGATAGTGGTGGAGGAGGGGTCTTTGTTTT
>CM060330.1:51887760-51892760 GCA_030674155.1 Stramonita haemastoma
TTTTTTCTTTTATTCTTCCATTTTTCGTGTCCTTTTTCTGTTATTTTTTCCATTTTTCCTGTCCTTTTTTTTCTGTTATTCTTCCCTTTTTCCTGTCCTTTTCTCTTCTGTTCTTCCATTTTTCACTTATGTTCATATGATGAACACATTCTGCTTACCTTGCTAATATGTGTTGCCGTTTTAGTTGTGTGGTTTTTTTGTTTTACTAAAACAGCCAACCGACCTTTTCTGTTTAAAAAACATTGACAGGAAAAAACACCCCAGCTCTTGAAGCGTTGAGAGTTTTCATCTGTGGAGTTTTAAACTTTATGCGTGTGCTGTGATCTTTTCAAATGAGTGCATTTCTGAAAAGTGTGTCTCTGGGTTAGGGAAGTCTCAGGTTTGGTTTTCTGCGGTTGTGTTTTTTTTTTGGAGGTTGGCTTTAAAGGGATTTTCCTGACCCGCTAGCTGCCAACATTTCCTGAAGTGTTAGAGATTTATGATGCTTCTGAGTGTTTGAAAGCTTTGGCGTGAAGTTCCTTTGAATGTTTCTTCCTCCTTTGCAATTTTTGTTGTCGTCTCGAATTAAGTTATTTTCGCTGTAGAGATGCTATCTACGGATACACTACTTGGCTGTCTTGTGTCTAACATTGACGTTTTTTTCTTCTTAAATTGTATTGTTACTATTTCCTGTCAGCTGTTATTAAAAAAAATATTTTTCCTATTCCTCGCTCACACGTTGTCTGCCTTTCTGTCTGTGTGCGTGTCTGTCTGTGTGCGTGTCTGTCTGTCTGTCTGTCTGTCTGTCTGTGCCACCTCTTACAATTAATGTGCTTCTGTTTTGTCTGTTAGTCTGGTTCTAATTTTTGTAACCATTGCTTCTCTCTCTGTCTGTCTATCTGTTTGTCTTTGTCTGTGTGTGTCTATCTGTCTGTCTGTCTGTCTGTCTGTCTGTCTGTCTGTCTGTCTCTCTCTCTCTCTCTCTCTCTCTCTCTCTCTCTCTCTCTCTCTCTCTCTGGGGGGGGGGGTGACTAGCACGTGCATCAAGCTACAAGCTGCGTGTGACATGGTCTGAAGTTTTTTGGTAATTACTACGGACAGACTGTGTGTATGGTGCCATAAGTTGGGGACCTATCTTGTAAGGTACCATGCCTTCCAGCCAGCTGGACTTCCGTACTTCATGTGGTACCTTTCTTCCGATATACCTGAATTTTATGTGGCGAAGATGTCAATTCAAGAAAGCGATGCGAGTGACCACGTTGAAAATTCGCTACCGTACGACCGGTGTCCTCCTTGGTTTGACCCTCCTGTACCTGTTCTGGGGGGACAATTTGTTCCTGCATCATGGTGGGGGTGACCTGCTCCTGCGTTGTGGAGACGTTGAGGTCAACCCTGGCCCTAACCCCGGTGACTCCGGAGCCTCTACGGCATCAGGTAACACCCGGCAGACCAGGCTGTCTACCTCCTACACCTCTCGCTCTACTAAGGAACCCTCCCTGACTGACATCATGACCAAGCTGAATGACATGAACCAGAAAATGGACGGTGTGCAGGAGGACCTCAAGATGTTACGCCAGGAACACAATGCCCTGCATGAAGTTGTGACAAGTCTGAAAGATGAAATCAAAGAACTGTATGACAGGAATAGGGTGTTAGAACAGCAGAACAGTGACTTGTGTGACAGAGTCAATGACCTCGAGCGAAAGAACGATGATCTTGAGAATCGGTCTCGCCGAAACAACTTGATTTTTCATGGTGTTGGTAAGCGTGATGGTGGTGAGACAACTGAAGACTGTGAGCACATGCTTCAGGATTTAGTTACTGACAAACTTGAGCTGACTGATACCATTGAGTTCGATCGAGTTCACCGTCTTGGTTCGAAGCCCGATTCCCCAATTATCGCTCGCTGTTGTTTTTTCAAGCAGAAATTAAAAATTCTTAAAGTAAGGCAGAAGCTTAAGGGGACGAACATCTTTGTAGGTGAAGATTTCTCGTTGAGAGTCCGTGAAGTCAGGCGGAAGTTGAGCCCTCACCTGAAGCAGGCGAGGAGTGAGGGAAAACAGGTCCGCATGGTGCATGACCATCTCTTCATAGATGGCAAGAAGTTTGGCCTGGACTCTCGGGACTCTTTGAGAGAAATCAGATAAGGGTTCGGCCGGCCCCATGGAAGAAGAAAAAGTGGTGGGGTTATTTCTCAGAGGGGAACAAAATCTACCCCTGCACCTAGAACCTCGCCAGCAAACGTATGTAGCTCTCTTCCGACAGCCTGTTCGGTCACACCCGTAGCACGTGCGAGGGTACATGCATTCAGAAATAGCTCAAGCTCGTTTGTTTATGATGCCCCCTCTCCTTGCACGCACGATAGTTCAGAAGGAAACTGTCAGTCTACGGGAATTCCCCCTAGTGTTGCAAACACGACGCCACCGTTCGTTGCTAAATTTAGAAGTTTCTCTTTTCTTTCCTGGAACATTAATGGTTTGCGATCAAAATTTATACATAATGATTTTGTAACATATATTTCATCTTTTGATTTCATTTGTCTTTTGGAGACGTTTGATGAAGTGGTTGACTCCGATTTTTTTCCAGGATTTAAAACATTTGTAAAACCTGCAATTAAACTGTCAAAACAAGGGAGAAAATCGGGTGGGATACTGTGTTTAGTGAAAAACGAGATGTGTACATTTGTTCGTGAACTGAATACTAGATATGAAAATATTTGTGCATTTTTGATCAATAAACAGTTATTCAGTTTCCCAAAAGATGTTTTATATGTTTGTGCTTATGTTCCTCCAGAGGGTTCCCCGTTTTATGTACACTTTGATTATGATAATGGAATTACTATTCTTGAAGAGTGCTTGACTGATTTATTATTGTCGCTTGACAATGTTTATATTATTATTTGTGGTGATTTGAATAGTAGAATTGCAAATGTTTCTCCAATACAGGTATCAAATGACATTGAACTTCAGTACAAAAGTAGTACTGTCTTTTCTGCTCGTTGTTCTCAAGATATTCACACTAATTCTTATGGTAATTCTCTTCTTAGTATGTGCACTGCGTTAGATATGATTGTTTTAAATGGCTTGTGTAATGGTGACCAGGAAGGTTGCTACACATACAGTGGAGATAGTGGCTGCAGTGTGAACGATTATTTCATTTTGTCTGTTGATTTGTATGATGCTATTCATGATTTGTGTGAATTACATGTTACTGATCGTTTGGAATCAGACCACTTTCCTGTAGAATTTCGTATTTTGTTTTCAAGTTCACAAGAAGACATATGTATGGAGCAAGGTGATAATGTTCAAGTGATAGAAAAGTTAGTTTGGAATGAAGAATGTAGTGAAAATTTTTATCGTAGATTACATGATTCCGAAATGAATAATAGAATAAAATATGCCATGGAAACGATTGATGCGAATATAAATGATGCTTGGAAATTTTCATTGGATGTATTAGAGAAAGTGCAGAATGTATGAAAAAATCTGTTAGGATCAATGGTAATAGAAGACAGCAGAGTTGGTTTGATGAAGAGTGTAAACAAATGAGAAGGAATGTACGTAAATTATTAAGACATTTTCGTAGAAATTTAAATAACAATGATAGAGATTTATATGTTAAAGCTAGAAGAGAGTACAAAAACACATTGATAAGAAAGAAAAAAGCATTTAATGACAATTTGGTAGCGGATCTTGTATCTAACATTAATAATCAAAAAGAATTTTGGCACTACATGAGTAAAGTATCACTAAAAAAAGAGACAGCCACTGAATAGCATTGTGTTGGATGATTGGTTCAAGCATTTTAAAGCCTTACTTGATCAAGATTGTATTTGTGATAGCAGTGATTATGATTTTCTAGATAATGAACATTGTGTTATGGATCGCCCAATATCTCAAGAAGAAGTTATGTTTGCACTTAGAAAAATTAAGAATCGCAAAGCTCCAGGTCCAGATGGCATTATTGGCGAACTTTTCAAAGCTCCTTGTAAACAAATTATAGACTTTCTTGTCAAGTTTTTTAATACTTTATTTGACCATGGCATTTTTCCTGAAAACTGGTGTGAATCTATTATTCTTCCTCTCTATAAAAAGGGTAATGTAAATGATACAAATAACTATAGGGGCATTTCTCTGTCTGATATTTGTAGTAAAATATATAGCATTGTCATTAACAGAAGACTGCAAGAATACGTAGAAGAAACTAATTTAACTGGAGAACATCAGGCTGGTTTTAAGCGAGGCTATTCAACAATCGATCACATGTTTACTCTTCTGGCCTTCATTCAAAAACAATTTTCTTATAACCGTAAACTTTATGTAGCGTTTATAGACTTTGAGAAGGCGTTTGACTCAATCAATAGAAATTTGTTGTGGCCTATTTTGATAAAACAAGGGATTAGAGGAAAGTTGTTTAGATGTATAAAAAGTATGTATGATGTTGTCAAAACACGTGTCAGGTCTGGAAACAAGATAACTGATTTCATAAACTGCACAAAGGGAGTAAAACAGGGTGATGTTTGCAGTCCGATTTTGTTTTCATTATTTATAAATGAATTAGCAATACAAGTGATTGAAAATGGAAGACATGGTGCAAAATTTACAGTTGATTTCTATGAATTGTTTATTTTACTGTTAGCTGATGACATAGTTTTGTTATCAGAAACTGTTGTTGGTCTGCAATGTCAACTTAATAATTTGAAGAATGCAGCAAATGAACTGCAGTTGAAAGTCAATATGAATAAAAGTAATATTATTGTTTTTAGAAAAGGTGGGTTTTTGGCAGCCAGAGAGAAATGGGTGTATGATGGCGTTGAAATGACTGTTGTGAATGCTTATAGATATCTGGGTATTATTTTTTCTACTCGTTTGAGTTTTGTTGCTGCCAGTAAAGACCTCTGTAGTAGAGCAAAAAAATGTATTGTTTCTTGTTATGAGAAAGCTGTCTTTGATAAATAACAATTCTTTGCAAC
Organism: Stramonita haemastoma; assembly: GCA_030674155.1. Taxonomy (NCBI): domain Eukaryota; kingdom Metazoa; phylum Mollusca; class Gastropoda; order Neogastropoda; family Muricidae; genus Stramonita; species Stramonita haemastoma. The sequence goes on from CM060330.1 coordinate 51,892,712, forward strand.
TTTTTCTTAAAATCTTTGATGCTCAGATACAGCCCATTGTCCAATATGG
>CM060330.1:51897760-51900260 GCA_030674155.1 Stramonita haemastoma
GCACTGCGCTGCCGTTAAGCGCCTGAGAAGCTAGGCCTAGGGCATCGGATTTCAAGGTGTGAGAGATAATTGTTATCTTTTAATTTAAGGATTGATTGAGGTTTTTCATGTTGATGTGTGTTTTTTTTTTGTTTACTTCATTGTTGTTTGTTTTGAGGTGTTTTATTATGTATTTCAGGATCAGTGGAGAACGTGGATAGAAAGCATTTGTACACATTCACACATATACTTACACACACTACACAAACACACACACACACTTACACACACACTTACACACACACTTACACACACACACACGCATAAACACACACACACACATTTACAGACATACTTACACACACACAGATAGATATATATATATATATATATATATATATATATATATATATATATATATATATATATATATATATATATATATATATATATATATATTTTATACACTGTACTTTCCTTGAACAGCCTCACAAACTTAAACTCAATCACATCATACGTCTCAACGCTATTCCAGCCAGAACCCCCTCCTCCTCCCTCCCCCCCCCCCCCCCCCCCACGCTTTTCTTCTGAATCTTCAAAGTGGAAAGAATAGGATAGTACTTGGGGGACAATGGATGGTCTAGATAAATCTGAACAAAGCAGTAAGAGATGCTGCTTCAAAGTCTAGTTGGAGACAGTGCAGTGTAGGTCACCGGGTTCTTTCCTACACAAAATGTCTGACTTCTGTACTGATTTCATTTTTCATCCTCCCCCTCCTTCCCTCCCATTACCTTCCCCTGCCCTCTTAAACTAAAATTTCCGTATGTACGTGGTCGTTCTATCTCTATCACTACTATTCAAGTCCTAGGCTTTGATATAACACCTATCCCAGAAGTTGGTATGATGGGGTATTAATGGTAGGGTAAAAAAAAAAAACCGATCACACACACGTTAAATCTTACCATTTCTTTTTATTCTTTTATTTCGAAGATAGTGAAATAAGCACCCATGTGCTTTTTACATCTAGTCCCGGTGTATATGCAGTTTTGTAAATTCTGTCATCCGTTTTTACCGGCACACAAAGGCCGGCTTTTGCACACACAAAAAAACGAGCTTTAACGTGTGTGCAAAATGTTCCGCGTGTGTTGCCACATGGGACTTTGGCTTTTAGTCTCATCCAAAGGACTTTTGTGGGGAGTGAAACTGGCACTAATCTTAACTCCAGAGGAACATTTCTCTTGAACGAGATTCGAACCCGGGTCAGCAGATCACGAGTGCATCACTCTGACCACCAGACTATCCCGTCTCGGTAAACTTGGAAGCTCTAGCCGAGAAGCAAAACAAAAAAAATAAAATAACAATAATCAAAACCTTTGCATCCTACAGAGAATGTATAAAGCAATTTTACATGCGACGCAATAAAAACCAATTTCGGTGGGTGTTTTTTGTTGTCTTTTTGTTTTATTCTAGACTATGTCAAAAAGCAAAGAGAACGCAACACTGTCAGAGGAGCCACAGAATACTACGGAGTTCTTCTTGCCATATTTAAGAAAGCAAAAAGACAAGAGTGGCACGATTATGTACTAAGATCTGACAGCTCTTTTAAAGACAAAAGAAAACACGCAGTAGCTGTAAATTACCCGAAGAAGAACGCAGTGCATTTTCCAATAAATTGAATGATTTTTACTGCCGCTTCGAACGCAGCGATCTGAAAGAAAGTTTAGAAACCCCTTTGTTAGATGTAACAGCCAGCTGTGATAATGACGATTTTGTTTTTAGCGTAGACAAATCTAAAGTGACAACCCTGTTCAAAAAGTTAAATGTTAATAAAGCTGTAGGACCTGACAATATCTGTGGAAACCTCTTAAAACTATGTCCTGATCACTTGTCTTTTGTTTTTGCCAGGCTTTTTTCATTGTCATTAAATACTGGAGCTATTCCTTCCATCTGGAAACAATCCACAATCTGTCCTGTTCCAAAAACAAAAACTCCTAAAGTGTTGAATGATTACAGGCCTGTTGCCCTAACACCCATAGTTATGAAAAGCTTTAAGCGTTTTGTTCTTCAATACCTCCTGCCACAAGTTAAAGATGCTCTTGATCCTTACCAGTTTGCTTACAAGCCAAACAGATGTACAGATGATGCAACAATCACACTCTTGAATCATATTTACACACATCTTGAAAACAACAACTCTTTTGTTCCAATTCTCTTCATTGATTTTTCTTCTGCGTTTAACACCATTCAGCCATATCTCATGGCCCGTAAGCTTCTGTCTCTCAAAGTCAACCTTAAACTGATTTTACGGATTGTTCATTTTTTTTAATCAATCTATCTCAGTGTGTTTCTTTCGAAGGAACAAAATCATTGCAAAGAAGCACTTCCACCGGTGCACCACAAGGTACTGTTTTAGCTCCTGTGTTTTTTACATTGTATACAAATGACTGCATTGGTACAGTAACTACTCCTGTTGTAAAATGCTCAGACGACTCTGCTATACTAGACACATCAAACTCAGATA
>CM060330.1:51905260-51909919 GCA_030674155.1 Stramonita haemastoma
TAGATAAAAATGAGAGGAGAGAGAGAGAGAGAGAGAGAGAGAGAGAGAGAGAGAGAGAGAGAGAGAGAGGAGAGAGAGAGAGAGAGAGAGAGAGAGAGAGAGAGAGAGAGAGAGAACCATAAAAACACCGAAAAAAGGAAGAATGAAAAACACCGACACAGAGATACGCGAAAAATAAAAAAACCTGAGAGGTACAAAACAGTGCAAACACCACCAAAAGAACTGAAAACATCCTACTGCAAAAACCCGTGATGTGGAGGCAAATGCCCTTCAGATATTATCAAACCACCAACACTCTGGGCTCTTAAACGTCCATCAACCTGTCCACCTTTAGCCTTAAAGAGATGAAAGCAGGTTGTACCTAACTATCTCTACTGCAGGTACCACGGAGGTAGACAGACATCTAAAACTGCCATTAAAAACAGTTAAGAAACAGAACTAAATCAAAACAACTACTGATAGCAGATCATCTATGGCTTTATCTGAAAGGCGCTTTGGACTTATGCAGGAAAGAGGAGAAGAAGAGATCTGACGATCATTGGAAAAGCTATTACAAGAATGCAAAAAGGAGGAGGAGAAAGAAAAGAGAGACAAACAGAAATGGGGGGGGGGGAGGATTACAAGAGAGACTAAGAGAAGAACAAGAACGAAGATATTTAAAGATGACATTAAAAGCGATAGACAAACAGACGAACAGACAGACAGACAGACAGACAGAGAGACAGGCAGGCAGACAGACAGACAGACAGACAGACAGACAGCCAGCCAGCCAGACAGACAGACAGACAGATAAACGCATAAAAAGAGAGAGATACAGAGCGCAAAACAGGGAGACAAGTAGCCTTATTTCTCCACTTATACGGCAAAGTAGTATCTAAATGGAGCGAAGTGTTTTATCTCAGTCATAACACGAAGCCTCACATATCCTGAAGATACGACACAAAAACGGACCCTCCGCATTTAAAGCAGCATCACATCACGTACTATCACTTCTGACCACCACTGACTCTCTTGGTGGCTGTTTCTTTCATACCAAGAGATACCCCAACTATCTCCTGTTTATGCATTTTACGACCCTCAAACGCTTTCTATTACTCATCTGTCACCTACCCTCACAAAACTCCCTCGTACTTATTTCCTTCTTTAAAGTGTCGTTACTTTTATCTATCTTTACATGCTTGGTATAAAGAAAGATGGGAGATAAAGAAAACCATAGAAGTAATGGGTTGGATGTACAAAGTATCATTTTGGAGTTTGCTGGTGTGGTGTATGTATGTTTAGGTTTTAAGACCTCTACCCCCAAAAAGGTAAAAAGGGCGGGGTAGCTAAGTGGTCAGAGCGCTCGCTTTCCCCAAGTCAAGTTAAGCAGCGTCGAGCGTGGTTACCAGTTGGATGGTTGACCGTTTGTGCGTCTTGGCTTCAGTATAGTCCCCCTAGTTCACCTACCTATAAATGGGTACCTGCCCTCTTTAAGGTCAGGGAAGGTAAAGCAGCGAGGGAGAGGAGATGGGCGCCGCCCTCAACATGCTGGCCCGTAGAGAAGCTGAGGTCTCTGATGCCTCACTCCCCTACGACCACAAAGGTTATGTATGGGACACCTTTACCTTACCTTTACCCCCAAACACAAGAAAAGAAAGCTAAAGCGGTATGGTCTGTCACAAGACTGGACAGCCTCTCAAAAGACTATCTTATAAGTCTGAGTGTCGCCCCCCACCGGGCCGCTGTAGGGGTGCCAGGGGTCTGTCAATATAAACAGCATCTCAACTTCTGAAAATTCTGTGCTAGAAATTCCCTCTTTTCTATCCCTCTCTTTGTTTCTACCTTGTTCCTTTTTTCTTCCTGTCACTTCCTTCCTGTCTATTTTCCGCCTTCTTGGTACATTCTCCTACCTTTTTTCTTCCAGAAAGACTTAAAAGATAAAAAAATATTCTTTCCCACACCGAAGTCAGATTCGCTGGGCCTGACTTGTCAGGCGCTTAACAGCAGTACAATCCATTTTCGCTCATGTGACAGACAACGATAATTGCTGTCTGAGCATTAGACGAATCTTGAAGTAGAAGTTGGGCAGAGTGAAAGGAGGTGGAAGAAGAAGAAAAGGCAGACAGAAGGAAATAGATGGTTACAATCCTTGAACAGACTTATGATAGATTTGTTGAGAGTCAGGCGTTGACACACGACCGCTATAGATGGAGAGAGCTTGTTATTTTGTTAATGTATAACCTGGCCCATAAATACTGTTGGTTATGGACTTGTGTAGTGTAGTGTAGTGTAGTGTAGTGTAGTGTAGTGTAGTGTAGTGTAGTGTAGTGTAGTGTAGTGTAGTGTAGTGTAGTGTAGTGTAGTGTAGTGTAGTGTCGTGTCGTGTCGTGTCGTGTCGTGTCGTGTCGTGTCGTGTCGTGTCTTGCAGTGCAGTGCAGTGCAATGCACTATAGTATAACATAGCATAGCACAGCACAGCATAGCATAGCATATCATATCATACCATAGCATAGCATAGCACAGTATACTATAGTCTTTTTGAGAATAGTGCAGTGTAGTAGAGAGCAGTGCAAAGGAATTGTGTGAAGTAAAGAGTTACTGTAATGTAGAGTGGTGTATGAAGTAGAGAGGAAATGATTGGGTGTGGGAATATTCACCCATTCGTTGACAGAATGATCCATCAGAACGATAGCATCTGAAATATCTTTCAGCCAATCTAAACAGCCTAGAAGAAAGAAACACATACACACGCGCGCGCGCGCACGCACACACAGACAGGCACGCATGCACGCACGCATGCACATACATACACACACGCATGCACACAGGAACCACGCACACACATAAAGCATACAAACACACAGACACATACAGACATAGAGAGAGAGGGGGGGGATACAGAGAGAGAGAGGGAGAGAGAGAGAGAGAGAGAGAGGGAGAGAGAGAGAGAGAGAGAGAGAGGAGAGAGAGAGAGAGGAGAGAGAGAGAGAGAGAGAGAGGAGAGAGAGAGAGAGGAGAAGAGAAGAGAGAAGAGAAAGAGAGGAAAGAGAGAGAAAGAGGCAGAGACAGAGGGACAGATAGGGAGTGAAAGAGGGAGAGAGAGAGAAAGACAGACAAACACAGACAGACATACATACAGACAGACAAAGATAGAGAGAGAGAGAAACAGAGACAGAGGGAAAGACACGGACAGGCACACACAGTGAACAAGAGCAAGATTTCTCTGTCTATTTTGATTTATCAGTCATCTTTCGATCAAATCTCTCACACTTTAAAGCCTCACTAAGCGCTATCTTGACGGATGGGATATACAACTTGGCACTTCAAAGACATAAACATAGCATTTCAGCTGCCTTTGAATGGGCGCTATCTTTATATCTGCACATCTCTCCTGCCATATCGCAATTCGCCTGCCCCCTTATTTCTAGCTCTCACTATCTCTGTCTGTCTGTATGGCAGTCAGTGTGTGTGTTATTATTATTTTATTATTATTATATTTTATTATTTTTTATATCGAGGAAAATGGAATGGAGTGTGTGTGTGTATGTGTGTATGTGTCTGTCTGTCTGTCTGTCTGTCTGTCTATCTGTCTGTGTGTGTGTGTGTGTGTCTGTGTTGTGTGTCTGTGTTTGTCTGTGTGTGTGTGTGTGTGAGTGTGTGTGTGTGTGTGTGTGTGTGTGTGCGTCTCTGTGTGTCTGTGTGTCTGTGTCTGTCTGTCTGTCTGTCTGTCTGTCAGTCAGTCAGTCAGTCTGTCTGTCTGTCTGTCATTCTGTCTGTAATTCTGTCGGTCTGTTTGTCTGTCTGTCTGTTCCCCTCTTTGGTTTTGTTCCTTAGGTATTTGTTTGTAATTCTGCCTAAATCACAAGTCCCAGTAAAGTCTACGAGGGACTACAGTCATGGCATGATACCCCTTCTTATGTACCACTGACATATGATACCCTAACATAAGTCTGTGTGTTCGCACGTGAGACCTTAGTTTCTAATGCGGCAAAAAGCAAACATCGTCATTATCAGTGCCACCATCATAGTCCCTTGCTCTAGACTGTCAGCCCCGGGAAGGAGAATGAGGAAAAAAGGCAGGAAGGAAGCAGTAGTCCGATGTTTTCCTGCAGGACCAGGTTTGTCTTGCGTTTAAACCATATGTGATGCACCACCACATGAGTCGCATTGCACAATAGATTAACTTTTAGTTATTGACATGTTATTACTTTACAATAAAAAGGCTATTCAGTTAAAAAAAAAAAAGATTAAAATCGGACAGTTCCCTAAACAGTTATTACAAAATGGCTCCTAGCGGAAAAGTGGGTAAGGTGCTAAGTGACTCATTTCTTGGTGGAGCGTCACATATTAACTCACTCTCACTCACTCAGTCCCATGTCCCAAAGTACATAGGGGGGACATGAGAGAAGACGCAACGGAGGTCTTTTTCCATGCTTCACGATCCTGTGTGGCTAGTAGGTGTTGCAGGGGTTGGGCAGTCCAGTCTTTGATGTTGTCAACCCATGATTTCTTTTGGCGGCCTCTTCTTCTCTTGCCCTCGACTGTTCCTTGCAGGATGGTTTTTGCTAGGGTGTTGTGTCTTGTGGTGTGACCAAACCACATCAGCTTTCTCCTCTTTATGGTGGAGAGCAAAGGCTCTTGGGGGCCCACACGCTTTTTGATTTCTTCTTTCACATAGTT
>CM060330.1:51910019-51915019 GCA_030674155.1 Stramonita haemastoma
GTGGGAGGGGGGTTGTGTTGTGTGTGTGGTGAGGAGTGTGTGTGTACGTATGTTTGTGTTTGTATGTGTGTGGGTGTTGTGTTGTGTGTTCTGTGTGTGTTTACTTTTTAAAAAAAAACTTATTTTATTGTTTTACATTTATTTATTCTTTTATATCGATGATAATGGAATACGTAATCATGTGCTTTATTATTATTATTATTTTTTTACATGTGTGTGTGTGTGTGTGTGTGTGTGTGTGTGTGTGTGTGTGTGTGTGTGTGTGTGTGTGTGTGTGTATGAGTGTGTGCATGTGTGTGTGTTTGTATTTTTTGTATGTGTGTTGTGTTGTGTTGTGTTGTGCGTGCATGCGTTCGAGTGTGTGCATGTGCATGCGTGCGTGCGTGTGTGCATGTGTGTGTGCGTGTGTGCTTGTGAGTGTGTGGCTTTGCATTGAATGTCTGTCTTTATCCGTTTCTTTCTGTTTGTTCTTTTTCTGACAAGTTTTTGTCCTTCAAATCGTGAGGCGTAACAACCCTCACCGCTAGACATTTACGCCCCTCTCTCCCCTCTCCCACGAAGCATAATCATGGTAGATTGTGGGATTTCTTTTTGACCCCAACACCTGCTTCGTTCCTACCAGAGCCTGGTGTATTGTGAAATCTACAGAAAAACGCACCTTGCTTATTGAAGTCTGCGGGCGTCGGTAGCTCTGTCTGATTAAAAGCAGTGCCAGACGCTACAGCCGAGAGGTATGGACGGTTTCACTTCAATCGCATGTGCCCATGGTGCCGTGGGTTCCAATCTCGGCGGCGTTTGATGAATTCAGGGTGTTGATTTTTTTTACGAGTCTCCTAGGGTCAATTTCTAGTGCAGACCTTCCAGTGGCTTGATTTTGTTCGTGTCTAAACATGCAGAAGATCCTATGTGTTCGTTGAAGATCCTGTAACTCATGTCATAGTTCGGTGGGTTACGGAAACACGTACATACCTAGCAAATATCCCCTAAGTCGGAATGCAGCTACCTTCATAGTATGCAAGATAAAAAAAACAACGGTCACATACGCAAAATTTCACCGTTGGTAAAAAAATCCCTTGGAGCTTTAGCCGAGGAACGAAAAAATATCGCGGAAGTAATGAGGAGTTTTGTGACATAACGCTAAAGAAAAAATCTTAACTCATTTGGACCTTAAAAAGTGAAATGAATCAACGCCCCCCCCCCCTCTCCTCGATTCATAATCTCTAGCAAATTGAAGGCAAACAATTTATATTTGATGACAGCTAACTATGTGGATTATTGAAGTATTGCAAATGGTCCATTACTATTCATTGATGTATTTTTTAGCCTGTGTTCTTCTTCTTCTTTTTCTTCGTCGTCGAACACTCAGACAGCAGCCATCTTTGCCTGTTACAGGAGCGAAAATGCACCACTCTGACAAGTCAGACCTAGCGCATTTGACCTTAGCAAAAAGAGAATGTTGACCTTTTAAGTCTTTCTGGAAAAAAGGCAGACGAAGAATAGACCATGAAGGCAGAAAAGAAGCAAGAAGGAAGTGACAAAAAAGAAAAGGAACAAGGCAGAAACAAAAAGAGGGATAGAAAAGAGGAAATCTCTAGGACAGAATTTCCAGAAAGTGGGGATGCTGTTTAAACTGACAGGCCCCAGGCATTCCCGAGGGGAGCTTGTGCTATTTATAAACTTCTGTAAACAATGTTGGATTATGTGCCAATGGAAAAAAAAAGTATTGATAACAGGTAAAAAAAGAAGGCAAACCAAATTACAAAATCGCAAAATGATACAAGGTGATCGATCATAAACGCGTAAGTGTGAGTGATAGGATATTCTGAAGAAAACAACAAAAACAACAACACAAACACACATATAACTGAGACAAGTGTGAACCAGACCATTGCAGAAAAGCTGTGTTACGATTGCGAAGTTGAAGTGGTTATCAAAAAACAGTCTCTTAAACGCGTCATTTGCTCAAATTTCTTTTGCAACGTACGTATTTTGTCACATTTGCTTAAAAAATCTATTTCATATCGGAACATAATGGACCATCTGGAGAGTGATTCATCATTTTAGGACTTGTTTATGTTGTTGCTGTAATCCAAATTCGGGGAAAATTGTTTAAAAAAAAAGAAAATGGATGTGTTGGTTTTAAAAGTTGATTAGCTGCAGTTTTGGAAAAAAAAAGGTAGGCTAGATAGTCATTTGAAAAGTAATACAATTGCAGGTTTTTGCGTACAGTGTAACAATAATTTTCCCGGAAATATTACTAAGCTGACATAAACCCGGATTTAGGTCAGGCAGAAGCAATGAGGTGTATGTGTGAATGACGAACAATTCTGTCACAAAACTAGAGTGACAAGTGCACTTGGTGATGGTTCTGCTTTGCCTGTGAAATCTTTATCGTTCGTGTAAATTTATAATGCTTGATGTTTGGCACCTCTCTCTCTCTCCTCTCTCTCTCTCTCTCTCCTCTCTCTCTCTCTCTCTCTCTCTCTCTCTCTCTCTCTCTCTCTCTCTCTCTCTCTCTCTCTCTCTCTCTCTCTCTCTCTCTCTCTCTCTCTCTCAAAAGTCTTTCGGATGAGACTAAAAACCGAGGCCCCGTGTGCGAACGCACGCAGAGCATCTTGGGCACACGTTAAATCCTGTTCCGCTTTTCGTAAGAGTAGGCCATCGTGTGCCGGTGGGAACAGATGACATTTACAAAACTGCATACACACGGGGACTGGACGTAAAAAAGCACAAGAGTGCTTATTTCATTATCCTCGATATAAAAGAATAAATCAAATCAAATCAATCACTATTGGTGAACCTCGAATAGCCCCCACCCTACCCCTCTCCAAAAAAGACTCCAAACAAACAAAAATTCTAAGAAGAATTTGAGGAGATTGATGAAGAATTTGAAGAAGACTGATTTGAAGAATTTGGGGAAGAAGAAGAGGAAAAATTCGAAGATTTGAAGTGGATTTTGAGAAATTTGAGGAATTTGAGGAGGAAGAAGAAGGAGGAGGAGGAGTAAGTAGAAGAAGAAGAAGAAGAAGAAGAAGAAGAAGAAGAAGAAGAAGAAGAAGAAGAAGAAGAAGAATTGCAAAGAAGAATTGCGAAGGAGAAGAATTGCGAAGAAGAAGAATTGCGAAGAAGAAGAATTGCGAAGAAGAAGAAGAAGAAGAAGAAGAAGAAGAAGACAGAAAGAAAGAAAGAAAGAAAGAACTAGAGAATAAAACAAACAAAGAAACAACAAAAGAAAGGATACGACGACATTAAAACAGCTGACCAGTTGTATCTTTGAACACGATAATCATCTATTCCCACATGTAAACTGCTTAAACACGAACAGGATATTAATAAAATTTTCTCACTCGCAGCAGGATATTTATTTTGATGTACTCAAAGAACTCGTGTATTTCTTACAGTACATTATTTTTGTATCAGTCAACGCTTCCTTCTAATGATACGAAACAAGTAACGTCATTGTCCATTGTTTAGCTCCAGCAGTGTATATATAGCTACACACACTCGTCCTTCGGATGAGACTGTAAACCGAGGCCCCGTGTGCGAACGCACGCAGAACATCTTGCGCACACGTTAAATCCTGTTCCGTTTTTCGTAAGAGTAGGCCATCGTGTGCCGGTGGAAACAGATGACAATATTTACAAAACTGCATACACACGGGGACCGGATGAAAAAAAGCACATGGTTGCTTATTCTGTTATCCTCGATATAAAAGAATAAATAAATAAATTAATTAATTAATGAACCGGAGACCAAGACATCAGGATAGATCCGGTTGTGACACAGAGAAGGCGGAATACGGATGTCTGTTCATGTAGGTCTGTAGGCCTTTACCCCCTGTGAAATAGGTGCATGTTTGCTGTCAATGGATCCATATCGTTCACAGTCACTGATATGATCAAGGATGACGAATTTGTACACTTATGACTTTCTGCGAAGTCGGAATGCGGCTACCTTCGTGGTGGGCAAAACGGCCGCATATGCAAAATAGCCTAGTGGTCAGAACATTGCGCTGGCAATTTGACGACCCAGGTTCGACTCCGGTCGAGGAGATTTTTCTTTTGGTGTTAACATCAGTGCCGACTCCCCTCTCCCCCTAAAGTCCTTCGGATGAGACTGTAAACCGAGGCCCCGTGTGTGAACGCACGCAGAACTTCTTGCGCACACGTTAAATCCTGTTCCGCTTTTCGTAAGAGTAGGTCGTCGTGTGCCAGTGGAAACAGATGACATGATTTACAAAAACTGTATACACACAGGGACTGGATGTAGAAAAAGCACACGAGTGCTTATTCCATTATCCTCGATATAAAAGAATAAATCAAATCAAATCAATCACCATTGGGGAACCTCGGAGCTCTGGTTGGGGAATAGCCCCCCCCCTCTCCCAAAAAGACTCCAAACAAACAAAAATTCCCTTATGATTTGATGGTTCATCGCATCTTAATTAACACGTTATAAAATGAATCGGCAGATTTTTGTTGATTGATTGAGTTATCTATTTTTTTTATCTATTTATTTTGAATGCCGTTGTCATAAGTAGCGTTAGTCTTAATTGACTCGGATATGTTTGCAATATTGAGTGTATTATAATTAATTATACTGTGTTCTGACCTCTCGGAGGACAGGACAAGATAGGACAAAAGGCATTTCTGCCTCATCAACTTTCCTACAAAGCTGGTGGTGATAAATCTCTACTCTCAGGTGCCCTGTATGGGTAGGGAGGGGGACAGGATAGCTCAGTGGTCAGAGCACTCGCTCTCCTCAAAGCAAAGGCTAGACAGTGTTAAGCAGGGTTGACATTGGGGATGGGTGACCGTTTGTGTGGCTTAGCTTCAGTACAGTCTCCCCCACCTCCCCCCACACTCTTCTGCAAATACTGGCGCATCGCTCGCACACACACAGAGACACAGACAGACAGACAGACAGACAGACACACGCACACACACACACACACACACACACACACACACACACACACGGGAACGGATGGCAAAATTTAC
>CM060330.1:51920019-51924280 GCA_030674155.1 Stramonita haemastoma
ATCAATCGCTTACATAACATTTTATAACAGAATACGATTTTAACATAATTATAGTAGGCCTTGGCAGCACTGAGCATGGTTACCAAGTAGGTGGGTGGGTGACCGTTGGCGCGCCATGGCTTCTGTACAGACCCCCAGTTCACCCAGCTGTAATGGTACCTGCCCTCTTTAGGGTCAGGGAAGGTAAAGCAGTGAGGAAGAGGAGATGGGTGCTGCCCTCAAAATGCTGGCCCCTAGAGAAGCTGAAGTCTCTAATTCCTCGCTCCCCTACGACCACATAGGTTATGGGACACCTTTACTCTTTTTACCTTTTACCAAGTGGATGGTGACCGTTCTTGCACCGTGGCTTTTGTACAGTTCCCCAGTTCACCCAGCTGTCTATGGGTACCTGCCTAGGGAAGGTAGAGCAGCGAAGGAGAGGAGATGGACGCCGCCCTCAATATGCTGGCCCCTAGAGAAGCTGAGGTCTCTGATGCCTCGCTCCTCTAACATCACATAAGCTGTAGGACACCATTACCTTTTTACCCTTTATAATACATAATTTTTACAAAATAAACAGTTTAATGTATTGTAGAAACTGTCACTTGAACTTACATAAATCACGGACACAGCAAACTTTTGCCCTGGGCCAACCAACAACATCACTCATCACAAAATAAACAATTAAATGTATAATAGAAATTGGTACTTGAACTTACATAAATCACGGATACAGCAAACTTTTGCCCTGGGCCAAACAACAACAACCTCACTCATTACAAAATAAACATTTTAACATTTTAATGTATAGTACGAATTGGCACTTGAACTTACATAAATCACAACACGGCCTGACAACTTTACTCCTCAGCATCACTGTATTACTCACCCCACCCAGTGTAAAAGGGGTACCAACCTTGTGTTGGGGGTTAACCCTGCGATAGACTGGCGTCCTATCCAGGGGGAGTCTATGACTCTCAGTCCTTTAACGCCACAGAAACCGGGATAAGCACCGGCCTGATGAGCCATAGGCTCGGGACAGACTTAACTTAAATCACTGTATTAATTTTTCAGGTGTGCCTGGTGATCTTCATCCTGTTCATGCTGACTGTGTCATTTCCCGTGTGCTGGTGAATCTTCATCCTGTTCATGCCTGAACCTGTGTCATTTTCAGGTGTGCTGTGATCTTCATCCTGTCATGCTGATGTGTCATTCATTCCGTGTCTTCATCTCCGCTGACTGTGTCATTCCAGGTGTGCCTGGTGATCTTCATCCTGTTCATGCTGACGGTGGGCATCTACGCCAACCTGTACATGTTCTCCCTCATGAAGGGGGTGGTGCTGGCCGCCTCTGCCGCTCTGCCCTACACGGCTTTCTCCTGGGAGGACTGGCCGCACTGGCCGTCAGGATGCCTGCCAAGAACGTCATCACCATGCCGTGGAAACAGGTGGGTGGACTGTATATATATACTACCCTCCGTCCCCTCTCTCTCCCCTCTTGTGGAAATGCCCGGGACTCTGTCAGTATAGATATCACCCCCTACCTTTCTGGAAATTCTGTGCTAGGTATGTCTACACCCCCCCCCCCTCCACCTATCCCCTTGTGGAAATGCCCTGGGCTTTGTTAGTTAAGATTCACCCCCTATCACCTCTCTGGAAATTCTGTGTAAGAATGTCGATCTTTTTTTATCTCGTTTTATTGTTTTGCCTTCTTCCTTTTCTTCATGTCACCCCCTTCTTCTTGTCATTTTCTGCCTTCTTGATCCCTTTTTACAGAAGGACCTAAAAAGATAACGGTCTTTCCCATGCCGAAGTCCGATGTGCTGGGCCTGACTTGTCATGCGCTTTGCGGCTGCGCAACACATTTCGCTGATATGACAGACGAGAGAGAGAGAAGAGAGAGAGAGAGAGAGAGAGAGAGAGAGAGAGAGAGAGAGAGAGAGAGAGAGAGAGAGAGACAGACAGACAGACAGACAGACAGACAGACAGACAGACAGACAGACAGACAGACAGACAGACAGACAGACAGACAGACAGCACGACGCACGCACGCACGCACACAGACCGACACAGAGACACAGAGACACCAGAGAGAGACAGAGACCGAGAACAGAGAGCTCGACGCGAACTCATGCAGCATATACACACTAAAACCCGTTCTGCCTTTCTCAAGAGTAAATCATCCTCACAGGCAAAACTGATAACAAAAATATGATGTTAAAAAAGGCGCATGCACACTGGTCTCAAAGTTTTAGACATCACCCAGAAGTAGGAAAATGGCTACTTTAATGGTGGGCAAAAAAACCCCAACCAGTGACATACACAAAGATCTCAGCACTGGTGAACCTCAGAGCTCTATCCCAGGAACGAAAAAAAAAAATCCACACGAACACCAGCAAAAAATATTGTTAACAACAAAGAAACAAACATAAAAAAACTAGGTGTTTAAGGCTTTACAGAATATTCAAAAAGTGACTACTCATTCAGCTAGAAAAAGGTTTTAAAAAACTTAAAATCTGTTTTGTCAAACGCTTGTATGCTGTTTTCTTTCCATTTTTGTTTTGTGTCTCAACAAGTGACAACAGCACGGCAAAAAAAGAAAACTGACAAACCCCAAAACAAAAACAACAACAACAACAACAACAACAACAACAAACCCCACTTCCCCCAAATTCCCCTTCGGGTTAGACTATAAACCAAGGTAACGTGTGCAAAAGCACACAGAACATCTTACGCACACATTCAAACCCATTCCACTTTTTGAAAGAGTACGCTTTGTGTGTCGGTGGGAACGGATGACAAATTGACAAAACTGCATACACACGGGGGTTGATGTTAAAAACAACAATGAGTGCTTATTCCACTTTACCTCAATATTGAAGAATAGATATAAATAATAATAATCGTAAAGTGCATAAATAGTTAATATATAAAAAAATATAACAAAACAGAACCCGAACTGTACCAGATTTTAACCTGCTTCACCCTCTCTCTCTCTCTCGTCTCTGTGTGTGGCAGGAATCCAGAACACGGGTGTGGCCATCATCGTGCTCATGCTGTCTCTGGACCATCCCGAATCCGACCTCAGCATCGTCGCTCCCGCCACCTCCGCCCTCTTCACCCCCATCCCTCTCTGGATCGCCATCATCATCTTCAAACTCCGACGATGCTACAAGCGACGAAAACACGCCAGCGAAGACAAACCCACCACCACTACTACCACCACCACAGACAGCGACGCTACAGCCACAAACCCTGAAAACCCGAACTCCCAATCCCCGAAAGAAAGCCTGTGCGAAAAACTGTTCGGGATGGAAGGGCCTGGTTCGGCCACGTGTTGGAGAAAGCCCTGCTTGTATTGTCTGTGTGATGTGGATAAAGAAACCCAACCTCCCAAAGAAGTAGAAATCGTTATTCCAGACCCTAAGCTCAAGCCTTCTGAAGGTCCAGTCCCCAGGAAAAAGGAATCGTACGAGTTCGATAACCTGGCGTTTGAAGAGAGCGTTGCGATAGGCGAAGACTGACCGTTCTAATGGGAGTGTGGTGAGGGAGGGGGCGGGGAGGGATAGAAGAGTTTCCGAGACGGGTTCCTCTGTTAGTGTGAAGTCCATCCAGGATAGCAATGTTTCAGATACTGCGTGTTGAGGACATGGAGATGGTTTTGTTTCTTGTTTTTTTTCTTGTTTTTTTTTTTTTGGTGGAGAAGGTTTGAGAATGTTCTTCTAAAAGACTGTGCCGGTGATCTTTTTGTGGCTTGATTTTCTATAGACGTGAACATTTTTTTTTTCGGGTGGGGTGGTGGGTGGGGGTGGGGTGTTACAAACAGTTTGACATTCCATAAACTGTTTTGGGGGTTCTTTTGTTGTAATTTCCGTGCGAGAAGAATAACAAGCCTTTGTTTTTTTGTTTTTTTACAAGGTGCCTATCCTAAAGTGTGCCTTTTGAATGACAGAAATGATTTCAAATACTTATTCACTGTTTTTTTTTCTAAAAAAAAAGAAACAAAAACCACCAAAGAGCACACAAACACTTATTGGGTAAAAGAAATAACCTGCAAGAAATATTTGCAGGACCTTCAGAACTGTGAACTCATGACAACAAAAATCTACGTGGATCTACAGATCTTAGCAATAACCAAAGATACTTTTCTGTCACCAAACACGGAATCTAAATCCACAGCTTTTAGTGACAACTGCATTAAAGCAAACAAAATAATCGTTAGTGCCTCATTATTTTGATGAAGCATAGTCGCCCCCAGCAGCCGGAAATATTATGCGACAAAA
>CM060330.1:51924380-51936880 GCA_030674155.1 Stramonita haemastoma
ATTTGTTGAGAGTCAGGCGTTGACACACGACCGCTATAGATGGAGAGAGCTTGTTATTTTGTTAATGTATAACCTGGCCCATAAATACTGTTGGTTATGGACTTGTGTAGTGTAGTGTAGTGTAGTGTAGTGTAGTGTAGTGTAGTGTAGTGTAGTGTAGTGTAGTGTATTTGTAGTGTAGTGTAGTGTAGTGTAGTGTAGTGTAGTGTAGTGTCGTTGTCGTGTCGTGTCGTGTCGTGTCGTGTCGTGTCGTGTCGGTCTTGCAGTGCAGTTGCAGTGCAAGGGCACTATAGTATAACATAGCATAGCACAGCACAGCTTTAGCATAGCATATCATATCATACCATAGATAGCATTAGCACAGTATACTATAGTCTTTTTGAGAATGTGCAGTGTTAGTAGAGAGCGTGAAAGGAATTGTGTGAAGTAAAGAGTTACTGTAATGTAGAGTGGTGTATGAAGTAGAGAGGAAATGATTGGGTGTGGGAATATTCACCCATTCGTTGACAGAATGATCCATCAGAACGATAGCATCTGAAATATTCTTTCAGCCAATCTAAACAGCCTAGAAGAAAGAAACACATACACACGCGCGCGCGCGCACGCCAGACACACAGACAGGCACGCATGCACGCACGCATGCACATACATACACACACGCATGCACACAGGAACCACGCACCAACAATAAAGCATACAAACACACAGACACATACAGACATAGAGAGAGAGGGGGGATACAGAGGGGGAGAGAGAGAGGAGAGAGAGAAGAGAGAGAGAGAGAGAGAGGAGGGGGAGAGAGAGAGAGAGAAGGAGAGAGAGAGAGAAGAGGAGAGAGAGGAGAGAGAGGGAGAGAGGGAGAGAGAGAGAGAGAGAGAGAGAGAAGAGAAGGAGAAAAGAGAGGGGAAGAGAGAGAAAGGCAGAGACAGAGGGACAGATAGGGAGTGAAAGGGGAGAGAGAGAAAGACAGACAAACACAGACAGACATACATACAGACAGAAAAGATAGAGAGAGAGAAAAAACAGAGACAGAGGGAAAGACACGGACAGGCACACACAGTGAACAAGAGCAAGATTTCTCTGTCTATTTTGATTTATCAGTCATCTTTCGATCAAATCTCTCACACTTTAAAGCCTCACTAAGCGCTATCTTGACGGATGGGATATACAACTTGGCACTTCAAAGACATAAACATAGCATTTCAGCTGCCTTTGAATGGGCGCTATCTTTATATCTGCACATCTCTCCTGCCATATCGCAATTCGCCTGCCCCCTTATTTCTAGCTCTCACTATCTCTGTCTGTCTGTATGGCAGTCGTGTGTGTGTTATTATTTTTTTTATTATTATTTTTATTTTATTATTTTTTATATCGAGGAAAATGGAATGGAGTGTTGTTGGTGTTTTATGTGTGTATGTGTCTGTCTGTCTGTCTGTCTGTCTGTCTATTGTCTGTGTGGTGTGGGGTGTGTGTGTCTGTGTGTGTGTCTGTGTTTGTCTGTGTGGTGTGTGTGTGTTGAGTGTGTGTGTGTGTGTGTGTGTGTGTGGCGTCTCTGTGTGTCTGTGTGTCTGTGTCTGTCTGTCTGTCTGTCTGTCTGTCAGTCAGTCAGTCAGTCTGTCTGTCTGTCTGTCTTTCTGTCTGTAATTCTGTCGGTCTGTTTGTCTGTCTGTCTGTTCCCTCTTTGGTTTTGTTCCTTAGGTATTTGTTTGTAATTCTGCCTAAATCACAAGTCCCAGTAAAGTCTACGAGGGACTACAGTCATGGCATGATACCCCTTCTTATGTACACTGACATATGATACCCTAACATAAGTCTGTGTGTTCGCACGTGAGACCTTAGTTTCTAATGCGGCAAAAAGCAAACATCGTCATTATCAGTGCCACCATCATAGTCCCTTGCTCTAGACTGTCAGCCCCGGGAAGGAGAATGAGGAAAAGGCAGGAAGGAAGCAGTAGTCCGATGTTTTCCTGCAGGACCAGGTTTGTCTTGCGTTTAAAACCATATGTGATGCACCACCACATGAGTCGCATTGCACAATAGATTAACTTTTAGTTATTGACATGTTATTACTTTACAATAAAAAGGCTATTCAGTTAAAAAAAAAAAAGATTAAAATCGGACAGTTCCCTAAACAGTTATTACAAAATGGCTTCCTAGCGGAAAAGTGGGTAAGGTGCTAAGTGACTCATTTTTGGTGGAGCGTCACATATTAACTCACTCTCACTCACTCAGTCCCATGTCCCAAAGTACATAGGGGGGACATGAGAGAAGACGCAACGGAGGTCTTTTTCCATGCTTCACGATCCTGTGTGCTATTTGGTGTTGCAGGGGTTGGGCAGTCCAGTCTTTGATGTTGTCAACCCATGATTTCTTTTGGCGGCCTCTTCTTCTCTTGCCCTCGATGTTCCTTGCAGGATGGTTTTTGCTAGGGTGTTTGTGTTCTTGTGGTGTGACCAAACCACATCAGCTTTCTCCTCTTTATGGTGGAGAGCAAAGGCTCTTGGGGGCCCCACACGCTTTTTGATTTCTTCTTTCACATAGTTATTGGTCTTGTGTTCTTTGTATGATATTTTCAGGAGTCTCCTGTGGCACTTGTTCTCGAATGCTTGGATTCTTCTCTCTAACTCTGCTGTCAGAGTCCATGATTCACAGCCATATAGGAGGATAGATATCACGAGGGATTTGTAGAGGTGGTATTTGGTGCAGAAGCTGATGTTGTTGCTTCTGATGATCCTCTCGAGTCTGACTAGAGCAGATGTTGCTGTTGCAATGCGACTTTCACTTCATTGTTTGATGTGCCATCTTTTGTTAGGATGGAGCCTAAGTATTTGAATTGGCTCACCTCTTCCAGTATTTCTCCATTTATCTTTATTTCCGTGATGTCATTACTCGCGCTGTTGACCATGATCTTTGATTTCTCTGTACTGACCTCCATGCCGTATGCGTTCGCTCGATCTGTTAGACTGTCTGTGAGGATTTGCAGTTCTTGTTTGCTGCTGCCCATGAGGTCAATGTCATCTGCAAATCTGAGGTTGCAAAGGGGTCTTCCACCAATGGAGATGGAAGTGTGGTGGTTTTGCAGTGTCTCTGTCATGATGTTTTCGAGGAATTGGTTGAAGAGTACAGGTGAGAGAAGGCAGCCCTGGCGGACCCAACCGTGGTCACATATTAACAGGCAAAGAAAAAAGATACACAATGGTGACATACTCTTTCCGAAAGAGAGCAATCTTCACATGAAGAAGAGACCACAGCCATGGCTGAAGCTGTTGCTTTGAACTGTGTACACAGTATCAAACCGACAAAAAAACTACTTCCAGAGATGGTTCACCCCCTAATGATTAATCACCCTGGTCATCTTCTACAGTAGTTGTGTCCAATATTGCAGAATGAAGGGACACTCTTCATCGCTCATGTCTAACACCCCATTCCTTTCTCCCAGTTCTCTGAAATTCATGGGATTAGGTTCTCTGCACAGAGCTCCCCAGACTTAATGATTGATGGGGATGCACTTGGAAATGATACCATCTGTATGTCCTGCCATTGATGACCGAGAATCTGGCTCCAGCTGAGGAGATGGTTATTGTCACTAACCCAAAGTTATCACCGTAGGAGTATAGACTGCACTTTCCATGCAGATTTTTTTTTCGGGAAAAGGGTAGGCCTGTCTCGCAGTTATAGGAAAGAAAAAACAAATAAAAGTAAAACAACATTTTTTTCAGAGGTTTGTGACAACTAGCAAATCAAAATGCCGATGCTTATTTACTATTGCTTCTTTTTTTAAAGATGCATTTTACTTCATTTCATAATGTTTACAACCCCCTGACCACGAAAGCCATATCATGGGTACCATATCAGTTAGTTTCATTAACTTCAATAACATTCGTTCATTAAATTCAAAATCAGCGCTAACTTATCCTTTTAAATATCTAACGCTCAGACAGCAGGGGTTGTTTTCTGTCATATGAGCGAAAATACGTTGTGCTGCCGTTAAGCGCCTGACAAGTCAGGCCCAGACCATCCGACATTAGCATGGGAGAGAATTGTTGTATCTCAATTATTGCTGTGGAAAAAAAGCAGGAGAGGAGACCAAGTAAATAAAAAAAAAATGAACAAGAAAGAGAAGACATGAAGAAAAATAAATTTAAGCAGACAAAAACAGAGGGTTAGAGAAAAAAGAGGAATTCATAGCACAGAATTTCCAGAAGGTGGGAATGCTATTTATTCTGACAGGCCCCCAGCATTCCCACAGGAGTAAATGTGGATTTTAAAAGATCAAAGCACATTGCCGATAGAAATTATAAAAAAACAATGAGTGAGAGAGAGAGAGAGAGAGAGAGAGAGAGAGAGAAGAGAGAGAGAGAGAGAGAGAGAGAGAGAGAGAGGAGAGAGAGAGAGAGAGAGAGAGAAAAACACACACACACTCACACACACACACACACACACACACACACACACACACACACACACACAGAGAGAGAGAGAGAGAGAGGAGAGAGAGAGAGAGAGAGAGAGGAGAGAGAGATGAGAGAGAGAGAGAGAGAGAGAGGAGAGAGAGAGAGAGAGAGAGAGAAGAGAGAGCAGAACAAATAGAGAAAGAAGAAAATAGATTCCAATACAGCAAAAAAAAACACCCCAAAACCCAAAATAGCCAAATACTGTGTGTTCGGCGAGAGAGAAAAAAACACCTCAAACTAACAAATATCAAACGAAGAAAAGCGAAAATGACAAAAGAAATAAACACAAAAGGTGAAATGAAAGAAAAATATACGAACAAATCCAACAAGCCCAGCACAAGAAGCAAAGGGCAAATCAGATATAGAAATAATGGAGAGAAAAAAACAAGACAACTGTAAAACAAGAAATTGAAAGGAAACAAAGTAAAATAGAATTGAAACTCTTAACGAAAGAAAGATAAAAACTACAAAATGTCAAAGAGGAAAGACAGAAAAAATAAATGAAGGAAAAGAAAACCAGAAGCAAACCGAGAAAATAACAGAAAAGAAAAGGAAAAGAGAAAGACAAAATAATAAAAACTGTTGTTTTTTTTAACAGTTAAAATAAAAACAAACCTGTAGATAACTTTCCTTTCTAAAGAAATCTTCCAAGAGATTAGCATGCCAAAAATAAATTCCAAAATCGAGTTTTTCATCAACACTCTGTTCTCCTGACGATTTTGAGCTTCACAAAATTTGACACACAGCAAACTTAACATGCAAGTGTTCACACGAATGACCACCAATATCCTCCCCGACTCCTTCTCCCCCCTAGCACGCACCCGCACGCACGCAACGCACGCATGCACATGCACGCACACGCACACGCACGCACGCACGCACGCACGCACACACACACACACAACACACACACACACACACACACACACTACCCACAAAACTTAATCATATGATTACGTTGTCGGCCTGCTTCTTTCTTTAAACAAATTACTTTGAATGTTTCTTCATGTCTTTGTTGGGACTGCTACGGCTTATTTGTCCTTATGTTTGGCAACACGGATGTCTGCTTTTTCTTATCTGCTAAATGCTTTGTAGCTTTTAAAATTTTTTTTTTTTTTTTTTTTTTTTTTTAGAGAATTTCAATCTAAAACTGTTTTTGGATGGCATATTTTCCTTAAAAGACTTCACACGCTTTTCATCAGTCAGTGTGTTATCCAATAACACTCCAAGTCCGTTTTTTGTGTTGATTTCTTTTTAATTTTTTATTAATTCATGAGGATGGCGAGGGGGAGGGGAGAGAATAGAGAGGTGAAGAAAAGAGTGATGTATGTTTTGGAACTGAAAGAGCTTAGTATTTTTTAAAAATGCAACAATGATCCAGATGTCAAATACTTTTCTTAAGGTCTTCACTTAACTATTAAGACAAATAAGTCAGAATTGGGGAAAAAAAAAGAGATAGGGGGGGAAGGGGGAGGGAGGGGGTAGGGGAGAAAGAGAGAGGGGTGGGGAGAGAAACTCGAAACTCGAAATTCGAAATTTTAATGAGGGTAATTGAATAAGCCAGATTCTTCTTTTCACCAGGCCCTCATGGGGGGAAAATGAAACAAATATGAATAAATCAATGAATTAATAGACAAATAATGTGAGATAGCAAAGAAATCAATCAGTCATATTGTCATCCAATTATTGATAATCAATAAAGCATTGAAAAATGACATAATTTAACGAATCAAATGAATAGGTAGAGAGAGAAGAGAGAGAGAGGGGGGGGGGGGGGGGCGGGAGGGAGAGAGAGACACACACACACAGACACAGAGACACACAGACAGACAGACAGACAGACAGACGAGAAAGATAGATAGACATGCAGACACATAGGATATATACAGAAAGACAGACATACAGAGGACGGAGATACATACAGAGACAAAGAGACAGGGAGACTGAGAGAGACTGATAGTGACAGGCAGACAGAGACAGGCACAGACAGAGAGACAGAGAGAGAGAGAGAGACAGAGAAAGAGCTAACATAACGGTAAAACAAAAACCCTAAATAGACAAAGAAGGACATGAAGGCATGCACCTTAGCCCTGTCCCAGGGTAAAATAAACTATCAAAGAGCAGCTTCAGCACTTGCACTTTGCACAAGAACATCGTACGTGCCTCTCCTACCGCTGACCACACGAAAATACACACACATACACACACACGCGAGCGCGCGCGCACTCACGCACACACACACGTACCTACACATACACACTACACACACACGCGAGCGCACGCGCACGCACACAAATGTATGCATACAAACACGGACATACAACACACACACACACGACATGCACACAAGGGCGCACACATACACAGACACACACTTACATACACCTACACACCCACAATCACGCACACTCTCTCACACACACATCTCACACACACACACACACACACACACACACACACACACACACACACACACACACCACACACCACACCACACACACAACACACACACACGCACCACACATACACACCACACACACACACACACACACACACACACACACACACACACACACACACACACACACACAACACACACCACCCCCCTCCCCCCCCCCCCCCCCCCCCCCCCCCCCACACACAGAGTAGAACCCAGCCTTATCACACTAACCCCATGGACCTTGCCAAGCCAGCTAATTACAGGATTGTCCTACGTTCGATTCTCTGTGAGTCATGAACAAGAATTTAGGTCACCGAGTTTTGCCTCACGGTCAATAATTGTTTATGAGGATGGTGACCATCGCTTTGGTTCGTATAGAGGCTTCCTTGCATTTCCTCTCACGTTGTTTACAGCCCCAGTGACCACTAAGACCATGATTATCAGCTCTCTCAACTTATAACCACTAATTTTTTTAGCAACCCTGATAACTTTTGCATCATGTTTAGTTAGAACTAACATCATCTAAACCTTTTTGTTATTCTTTTATTCTTTATTCTGAGAATTTTATTTTAATTTATTCTGTTATATTTCTTTATTCTTCTATATCGCGGATAATGGGATAAGCACTCGTGCTTTTTTTCATCCAGTCCCGTGTGTAAGCAGTTGTTTAAATATTGTCATCTGTTCCCACCGGCACACAATGGCCTACTCTTACGAAAACGGAACAGAATTTAACGCGTGCGCAAGATGTTCTGCGTGCGTTCGCACACGGGGCCTTGGTTTACAGTCTCATCCGAAAGACTTTTGGGGAGAGTGGAGTCAGCACTGATGTTAACTCCAGGGGAAAAACCCCTCCGACGGGAATTGAACTCGGGTCCTCAAATTGCCAGTGCAATGTTCTGACCACTAGGCTATCCCCCCCCCCCCCCCACTGACCACTAAGACCATATCAGCTCTCTCAACTTATATCAATTTTAGCAACCCTGATAACATTCGCCTCATGTTTAGTTAGAACCAACATCATCTAATCCTTTTTTGTTATTCTTTTATTCTTTATTATGAGGATGGTGGAGCGAACACTCGTGTGCCTTTTTCTTTTGCATTCTGTGTGTAAGTGGTTTTGTAAATATTGTTGTGCGTTCCCATTGGTACACAATGACAAAATCTTCCAAGCAAAGAAAGCAGGAAAGAAGGAAGATGAAACTGAGGCAGAAAGGAAGGAGGAGGGGGAGGAGGAGGAGGAGGAGGAGGAGGAAAGAGGGTGAGGAAGAGGAGGAGGATGAAGAGGAGGAGGAAGGAGAAGAGAAGGAGGAGGAAGAGGAGGGAGGAGGAAGAGGAGGAAGAGGAGGAGAGGAGGAAGAGGAGGGAAGAGGGAGAGGGGAGGAAGAGGAGGAAGAGGGGGAAGAGGGGGAGGAGCAAGAGGAGGAGCAAGAGGAGGAGAAGGAGTAAGAGGAGGAGGAAGAGGGGGAAGAGAGTATCATGATAATTGCTTAGGAGCTGACAAATCTTATATGTTTCTTCTTCTGAAGTGTATGTTGCCTTTCAAGTTTTATGCGCGTGTCTAAAACGCTTCGCTTTAATGTTTGCAAACTGTAAAGACCATCAAAGTCACTCAGCTGCTGTGCAGGGCCTCCTCTGCATGTGAGCTTAAAGGCAACCAGCTGTCGTGACCATCTTAATCTATACCTGCTTCCTTTTCCACACAAGAGTACAGGTCGGGCTGACATTGTCTAACTTTATAAAGTTATCAAAGATGGTTTAGGGTTGTTTTTTTTCTTTCAGACAGGAGGAAATTAACTGTCCAAGCATACGTCTATCAAATTTTAGTAAGTAGCAGACACTTTAGACCATACATGCATGAAAACACAGGTCTGCACACGTGAATAAACAGACGCTTACGCAACAACATACACGTACACACACACACACGCACACACACACATATGCTCTCACACACACACAAACACACACACACACATATGCTTATACACTAACACACAGACATACACACAAGTATACACATACTAACACACACACACACACAAACACACACGCATGCGCACACACACACACACACACACCACACACACACACACACACACACACACACACACACACACACACACACACACACACACACACACACACACACACACACACTGAACATCTTTGTTAAAATAACGGTCAAAAGAATCAGGAAGAGGCTGGTTATCCCCAGCATCCTCGTTCAGTTCTAGACATTGAGAATATTCTTTGTACACTGTACGACTTTCAAAATTCGTACACGAGAAAAATATCTTTGAAATTCATAAGCTGAAAATCAATATTGTTTTGAGCAAAACTTGCCCCCAAATATGCATTACTATACACGGTGAAATACTTTAAACTATTCGTGTTTTATATAAATGGCAATGTTTTAAGGCATTTCCTACCTGCGTTTCAGAAAAATCCCTGCATGAGATTCTAATCAGTCCAAACCTGTATGGGACAGGACAGCCTAGAGGTTAGAATATTACACTCGCAATCTAACAACCCGGGTTCGAATCCCGTTCAAGGGGATATTTTCCCAAGGAGTTAACATCAGTGCCGACTCCACCCCTACCCCCTAAAGTCATTCGGATTGGACTTTGAACCATGGCCCCCCTTTGCGAATGCACGCAGAACGTCTTGCGCACACGTTAAAACCTGTTCCACTTTTCGATAGAGTAGGCCATCTTGTGCTGGTGGGAACAATTGACAATTTACAAAAAACTGCATGCACACGGAGACTGGATGTCAAAAGGTTCCCGGGTGTTTATTCCATTATCTTCGATACAAAATACTAAAGTAATTATAAATTTACTGTGAGATTATTGCATGGGTGAAAATGGCTGTACGAACAATGCAGCTGCACATAGTCATGGCTTGGTAAGATCATTTGTTTTATAGGAAATCTACAGCTAGGGCATCCTTTCCATTGACTTTTTCTCACGCCAAACGCTAACATTTCGTGGCATCTCTACCCACTACAGACCCATTTCAGCAATGCTTGGAGCATGACACAATAAAGCATTCTGTATTTGCGTTTTGTCTTTGTCTCTGTCTGTCTGTCTGTCTGTCTGTCTGTCTGTCTTCTTCTCTGTTCTCTGTCTCTGTCTCTCTCTCTCTCTCTCTCTGTCCTCTCTCTCTCTCTTCCTCTCTGCTTCTCTGTCTCTCTTCTCTCTCTTCTCTCTCTCGTCTCTCTTCTCTCTCTCTTCTTCTTCTGTCTGTCTCTTCTCTATCTGTCTCCTCTCTGTCTCTCTCGTCTGCTCTGTCTTGCTCTGTCTGTCTTCTCTCTCTCTCTCGTCTCTCTCTCTCTCTCTTCTCTCTCTCTCTCTCCTCTCTCTCTCTCTCTCTCTCTCTCTCTCTCTCTCCTCCTTCTCTCTTCTCTCTCACTTCTCTCTCTCTCTTCTCTCTCCTCTCTCTCTCTCTCTCTCTCTCTCTCTCTCTCTCTCTCTCTCCCTCTCTCTCTCTCTCTCTCTCTCTTCTCTCTCTCTCTCGTCTCTTCTCTTCTCTCTCTCTCTCTCTCCTCTCTCTCTCTCTCTCTTCTCTCTCTCTCTCTCTCTGTCTCTCTTCTCTCGCTCTCTCTCTCTCTCTCTCTCTCTCTCTCTTCTCTCCTCTCTCTCTCTCTCTCTCTCTCTCTCTCTCTCTCTCTCTCTCTCTCTCTCTCTCTCTCTCAGGACTGCTATACCCATACATTCAGAAAAGCGGTCAATTGTTTCTCTACAGAACATTTTTAATATCATTGTCAGTGTATATACGTTCACACACAAACGCGCGCACACGCACGCACCCACGCACGCACCACACGCACACACACAAACACATCCACACAATGGATTGGTAATCTAGAGGTAGCCCGCCTGTCTAGAAAGCAAAAAGTCCGGGTAAGAGTGTGCGGTGTGTTTCAATCCCGTTTGAGCCCGAAACTTTTCCCCCATCGATTAGACCATGAGTGGTGGTCTGGGTGCTAGTTTTTTCGGACGAGACGATAAACCGAGGTCCCGTGTGTCGCATATCATTATTTAGCGCACGTGAAAGAACCCACGGCAATAAGGGGGTTGTCCCTGGCAAACTTCTGTAGAAAAAAGCACTCTGATAGAGAAACAAATACAGCCGCAAGCAGAAAAAAGGAAAACAAAAATTATGGGTAGGCTGCTGCACTTGTGGCGACGCGCTCTCCCCGGGGAGGGCAGCCCGAATTTCACACAGAGAAATCTGTTGTGACATAAAGTGGTATAAAATATCAATATAAAATATTAAAAAAAACAAACACCCCCCGCACACACACCACACACACACCACACACACACCACACACACACACACACACACAGTGCGCGCGCACACGACACGACACAGACACAGACACGACACCACAACAACATACATCAACACACACACACACACACACACACACACACACACACACACACACACACACAACACACACACACACACACACACACACACCACACACACACACACACACACACACACAACAAAGAGAGAGAAACTGGGCTTTTTAATCTGCTCAAAATTTTCCTGTCAAACACAAAGGAAAAAGATTTGCTGCACCTCTTAAAACTTCAAATATCTATTTGTAAAATTATATCTCGTCCTTTATAACTGAACACGATGTCTAGACTGATTAACCTTTAACAGTTAAAATTAACACGCCCCGTTTTAATTATGTTTTTTCAAAACTCTCAACCTATTTTTTTTCTATTTTCTTTTTATGTCGTACGGAATTTGATGTGTTCTTTGTTTGACTAGAACGTCAGACTGATATTGTCTAAGTTGGAAAAGTTTTCCGATTTGCTATGTTTTGTAAAAAGAGGGGGGGGGGGGAAGATTCAAATACACAAGAAACACACACACACACACACCACACACACACACACACAACACACACACACACACACACACACATACCCCACACACACACGCACGCACGCACGCACGCACAACCAAACAACCAAACAACCAAACCACAACAAAACACACACACGTCAAACAAACAAACAACACAAACACACAACACACACACACACCAACACAACACACACACACACACACACACACACACACACACACCACACACACACACTACAAATTTTCAGTAAATTATCTGTTATTTTATGATGCAAAGCTATTTCGTAATAACGCTCTTATGTAATAGTGGTAGTATGTACAATTCAGGTATACATAAATTGCCTGATAAGTTTAAGTCTCTCTAAGTCTCTCTGAGACATCTACAACGTGACAAATCTGTGTGCAGATATTTTGTTTACACCCAATGCTAACATCTCATACTTGCATGCATTGCTAACCCCCTATGGACGCATTATGCAATGCTCAATGTCTTAAACAGTAAAACATATCTGTGTTCTCTGTCTCTCTCTGTGCCTCTCTGTGTGTCTCTCTCTTTGTATCTGTCTGTCTATCTGTCTGTCTTTCTGCCTTTGTCTTCTCTGTCTCTGTCTCTGTCTCTGTCTCTCTCTCTCTCTCTCTCTCTCTCTCTCTCTCTCTCTCTCTCTCTCTCTCTCTCTCCTCTCTCTCTCTCTCTCTCTCTTCCCCACAAACTTT
>CM060330.1:51941880-51949380 GCA_030674155.1 Stramonita haemastoma
GGGATGTACACATGCATACCATTCTCCATTCTACCCCCCCCTAAACACAAACACACACACACACACACACACACACACACACACACACACACACACACACACACACACACTTCTCAGGATGGGTGTGACAATAACTTCATTGCTGTGCCGTCAACAATAATACAGAGTATCTGAATAAAGAAAAAGTTGGGAGAAAACATTCACGATCTCCTTTTCATTTTCTTTCACTTACGTGTTGCGCGGCGGCTTTTTGAATTCCCTCCCCTGACAAAGAGCACTGTTGCCTTCTTTGGAGCTACTTTAAATTCATAAAGGCCCGTTACCTCTGGGAATTAGTTCACATGCTTGCACAAAGCTTCGAATCTTCTATCCTGGTAAAAAAAAAACCAACAACAAAGGAAAACAAACCCTTTTGCCATCTTTGGAACGACTACTTAATTCATAAAATGTCGTTCTTTCAGG
Source organism: Stramonita haemastoma (assembly GCA_030674155.1). NCBI lineage: Eukaryota > Metazoa > Mollusca > Gastropoda > Neogastropoda > Muricidae > Stramonita > Stramonita haemastoma. The sequence goes on from CM060330.1 coordinate 51,942,343, forward strand.
GGAGTCAATAAGACCTACCTTCTGCACCATACCTTGCTCAAACTATACCAGTGAAATTGTAAAACAAATACCCACACACTAACTATCACCTACTATTCTAGTAGCCGTTGTGGAATACATAAAACACGAAAACCAAAATAAACATTCACATAGGTTATCTTCAAGAAAGAACAAACAGGGTAGTACTGATTCGCTTTAAAACGGATATCAATTCCCAATCTAGTTGATATAATTGTTTTTCCTCAACCCTCCTTCCCATACTTCCATCATTTCTTTTAGACTTTGGAAAAGTTACAGCAGTTTTGCTATGGTCCCGTGTGCAAACGCACACAGAACTTTCCTGCGTACACGTTAGAAAGAGAAAAAAAAACCTGTTCAGCATATTGTGTGCCGGTGGGAACTTCTGACAAAAATTAGGGTTTTTTTATTTCATAGAATAGATAGCAGATACATATGCATGAACTTACAACACTCGCTTACACGTCAGGCACAACTTATGTATGCACTCTTAACTCTGATGAATACCCACTCGCAAGCACGCGGAGCAACAGACACATAACCTAACCTTACAGACCACTATGCCAACAGACAGACAGACAGACAACCTCATTTCGCTCTAATGAGGACGGTTTGAGACAAGTGGCCTTGAAAATCGATTTCTTCAAAACACAAACTGGAGCTACCAGCTTCTTAAAAATTAATCATGTAGCGAAAAGTCAACAAGCTCTGCTTGATAAAGATCGATGAACAAAATAATGGATGCTCATTTTCCCAGCTTTTTAGACTTCGTAGGTAGGTCCCATGACAAAGAAAAAGATTGGAATGTGCACTAAATGCAGAAAATGGGGAGTAAGTAAGATAGCTTAGTGGTTAGAGCACTTCGCTTTGTGTTCTGACGGCCCGGGATCGAGTCACCGCGGAGGCGTCTGTTTTAGGGGATTTTATCCTGGAGTTAACATCAGTACTGACTCCCCTTAACCAAAAGTCCTGCTGATGAGACTATAAACCAAAGGGGGACGGGATAGCCTAGTGGTCAGAACATTACGCTCGCAATTTGACGACCCGAGTTCGATTCCCGTTGGAAGGGATTTTTCCCCTGGAGTTAACATCAGTGCTGACCCCACTCTCCCCAAAAGTCTTTCGGATGAGACTGTAAACAGAAGCCCCGTGTGCGAACGCACGCAGAACATCTTGCGCACGTTAAATCCTGTTCCGCTTTTCGTAAGAGTAGGCCATTGTGTGCCGGTGGGAACAGATGACAATATTTACAAAAGTGCATACACAGGACTGGATGAAAAAAGCATATAAGTGCTTATCCCATTATCCTTGATATAAAAGAATAATTTAAAAAAGTAAAATAAAGGCCTCGTGTGCAAAAGCACGCAGAATATTTTTCACACACGTTGAAGACCCCTTCCACCTTTCTGGAAGAGGCCATTTTTGTGCCAATAGGAGTGAATGAAAATTAAGATTTAAAAGCAAAAAGCATGTACACAGGTGTATTTAGACAACATCTCTAAAATCGGAATGCTTCAAACCAAAAAGAACTGGAGGATAAAAATTGACGATGATGATGATGATGAAACATCAGCAATCAAAGCTAACATCTTTACAATCAGCACCAGCACCAGCACTAACAGCAACAACAACATATTCATCGTCGTCGTAGTCGTCATTATTATAATCATCAACAAATTAAAAAAATATATATGTATGTACCAAATAAAATTGACAGAGAGAGAGAGAGAGAGAGAGAGAGAGAGAGAGAGAGAGAGAGAGAGAGAGAGAGGAGAGAGAGAGAGAGAAGACAGACAGACAGACAGACAGACAGACAGACAGAACAGACAGACAGACAGACAGATAGACAGACAGACAGACAGACAGACAGACAGACAGACAGACTGACAGACAGACAGACAGACAGACAGACAGACAGACAGACAGAGATTTGATTTGATTTTTTTTTATTTGATTTATTCTTTTATATCGAGGATAATGGAATAAGCACTTCTTGTGCTTTTTTTTATTCCAGTCCCCGTGTGTATGCATTTTTGTAAATGTCATCTGTTCCCACCGGCACACGATGGCCACTCTTACGAAAAGAGAGAGAGAGAGAGAGAGAGGAGAGAGAGAGAGAGAGAGAGAGAGAGAGAGAGAGAGAGAGAGAGAGAGAGAGAGAGAGAGAGGAGAGAGACACTGACAGACAGTGACACTGACACTGACACTGACACAGTTTTATTGTCCATACAGCATTACAGCCCTGCAGACAAGGGGGAATAACAAGTTCAGATAAATTTGTGTAACAAATAACATTTTTCAAATTTTCATCTCACTTCGCACTTACATTATGCTACTGCACATTCTAATTGCCACGCAGGTCACACACACACACACACACACACACACACACACACACACACACACACACACACACACAACACACACACACACACACACACACACGCACACACACACACTGAGAGAGAGAGAGAGAGAGAGGAGAGAGAGAGAGAGAGAGGAGAGGAGGAGAGGAGAGGAGAGAGAGAGAGAGAGAGAGAGAAGAGAGAAAGAGAGAGAGAGAGAGAGAGAGAGAGAGAGAGAGAGTTATTTAGCCAGACAGACAGACACACAGCTGGAAAAACAGAGAGATAGATACAACCAACACAGCATCCTCAGAAAAAAACACACCAAAAAAATACAAAATAAACGAGCATTGTTCTTACGCAAACCAATTTTCCCAAGCGTGCACAAGAATGCTCGTTACCAAGACAAGCTCGTGAGCTGACATCTTTGTTCCATTGAAATTACGTTCTCCCATTCATCTTCAGAAAAGAATGAAAAGAAAATCTACAAGGTCGAGCAAACACAACACCCACGCACGCAAGCAAGCACACGCACACATTATACATATACGCAGGTAAACACACACACACAACCACACACACACTCACATACACACACATGCACACACACACACAACACACACACGCAAACACAACACACAACACACTCGCAAGCACACACACATACACACGCAGCCCCCCCCCCCCACACACACACACACACAAACACACAACATTCACAAAACACGCACACACACACAAACACACACACACACACACCACACACACAAACACACACATGCGAGCGACACACACACACACACACACACACACACACACACACACACAACACACACACAAACACACACACACACACACACACACACACACACACACACACACACACACACACACACACACACACACACCACACACACACACAAACGTGTAGAGAATCCGCGTTCTTGTCTTTCAAAGAGGCTACGGTGATGACGCGTAGCAGAAGGCTAATGAAGTGCTACATTTCATTCATTCATCCCAGAAGAAGAATGATAGGGAGAAATTGGGAGTGAAGTAGGAGAAGAATAAAAAGGAAAAAAAGAAGAAAAAGAAGAAGATGAAGAGGAAGGAGGCAAAGAAAAATAATGCAGAGAAGAATGCAAAGAATGCAAAAAAGTAGTAGTAGTAGTAGTAGTAGTAGTAGTAGTAGTAGTAGTAGTAGTAGTAGTAGTAGTAGTAGTAGTAGTATGTAGTAGTAGTAGTAGTAGTAGTAGTAGAAGAAGAGTGAGAAAGAAAAGAAGAAGAAGAAGAAGAAGAAGAAGAAGAAGAAGAACAAGAAGAACAAGAAGAACAAGAAGAACAAGAACAAGAAGAAGAAGAAATGTGTCAGAAAAATGAGACAGACAAGAACCAAAAGAATAAGATGATATGACGATGAATTAGACGAAGAAGAAAAGGACGAGGAAAAACTATTTTGAAAAAAACAGAAGAAGAAGGAGGAGGAGGAGGAAGAAAAAGATAAAGGTAAACAAAAGAAAGAGAAAAATCAGAAAAAGTAAAAAGGGCTATTATAAACATGAAAGAGAAGAAAGAAAGGAAGAACAAAATATCAATGCATAAATAAATTAGGACAAAAACCACTCTATTTCATGGTTCATATCTTACAGTCAAGGTGTTTGCTTACGGTTTGTTAATATGTGGTGCTTCTTCTTCGTCGTCGTCGTTATCACACTGTCAGACAGCAACTATTGTTGTCTGCAGTATGAGCAAAACTGCGTTACGCTGCCGTTAAGCGCCTGACAAGTCAGGCCCAGCGCATCCGACTTCGGCATGGGAGAGAACTGTTATCTTTTTTAAGTCAATCTGGACAAAAGGCAGGAGAGAGGACCAAGAAGGCAGGAGGAAGACAAAAAGTAGGTGGCAGAAAGAAAAGAAACAAGGCATAAACAAAGAGAGTGATTGAAAAGAGGGTTTTTTTCTCGCCCAAAATTGCCGGAAGTCAGGAGTGCTTTTGATACTGACAGGCCCCCTGCATCCCAACTGGGATTGCAGTGTTTTGGTGATAACAATGACAAACAAGGAAAATGATTTTAGATTCTTGCATAGAACAATAATCATTATTTGTTTTGTTTCTCAAGAAGAGTTCCAATTTTCAATAACGGTGAGATGTTTGCATATGTGACCGGTTTTTGCTCACAAGCAAGGTCGCTGAATTCTGATTTTAGAAAGAACATTTTGTTCAAGTTTTTACATATTTTGTTGACAAAAAATACCACGGGGGAGGGGTGTGTGTGTGAATGAATCGAGAAAAAAATAAACACGAAAGATTATATTCAAAAACACGAAAGATTATATTCTTCTTGCACTAAAAATATGTTATTGAATTTTTCTTGTAAAAACAAAATGATGTATTTTTATAAAGCAGTGTTTTTCTGGTCTACTTTTTCTTGTTTTGTTTCTGTCGCCTTCATTTTACTACCACTACCACCATCATCACCCCCATCACCATCACTAAAAAAATATGTGGTTTTTTTTTTTTTCTTCCCCGAAAATTAATGTATTTTTATAATGGAGTATTTTTCTGGTCTGTTTCTTCTTATTGTTTCGTTTGTGTTGCTCTCATTTTACCACCATTACTACCATCACAACCATCATCACCACCACTATCACCACCACCATTACTAAAGTTATATGTTATATTCTTTTTGCAAAAAAAAAAATGTATTTTTAGAACGGAGTATTTTTCTGATCTACTTCTAGTTTTGGTTTTGTTTTCGTTGCTTTCATTTCACCACTACTACCACCATCACAACCACCACCACCACCATCATCACCACCTAACCACCAATCTCATTCATGAAGTAAAACACAACAGACCACAGCCTATCTACGCGCACGTGCATCGTTTGATTTCTGGCAAAACTCTATTGGCTGAGGGTCAAAACATACAGCCTGTGTTTATACAGCAAACACAGACAGAATTTATTAGCAAAATAAAGCTGCTCTGTATCTGTGCTTACCATTCCTCTCTGTTTTTCTTATTTTTTCTGTGGATATACTTTTACTTTATTTTGCTTTTTTGTACGTACTCGTTTGTGAGTTTTTTTTTTCTGTTTTTATACTTCTGTTTAGGCGTGTCTTTTCTTGTGCTTGGTTTTACTTTAATGATTTTATGTTAAAATCCTTGTTTTTTTATAATTTAAAGTTAGATTTTGTTGACATTCTTGTCTTAGTATTTCCTTGAGGTTATGTCCGAGAGATGCGATTTTATTTAGTTACAAACCCTGTGTGTATGTGGGTGTATCTTTTATCTAACATATTTTGGCTAAACGCGAGAAAAATGACAATTGCTAATTGATTGACATATAGGCTTAACGGGTACTAGATGTTCTCTCTCTCTCTCTCTCTCTCTCTCTCTCTCTCTCTCTCTCTCTCTCTCTCTCTCTCTCTCTCTCTCTCTCTCTCTCTCTCTCTCTCTCTCTCTCTCTCTCTCTCTCTCTTGATACTTGATATGGTTCCTTACTTTTGGTATTTGGATCATTATAATTGTTGTTGTGTAGTTGTGGCTATTATTTTTTTTTTTTTCTATCTTAATGTTATCCCTGAAAAGGGCGGGGACTGGATGTAAAAAAGCACACGAGTGCTTATCTATTATCCTCGAATAAAAGAATTTTGCCTTGCCTTGCCTTGCCTTGTCTCTCTCTCTCTCTCTCCTCTCTCTCTCTCTCTCTCTCTCTCTCTCTCTCTCTCCTCTCTCTCTCTCTCTCTCTCTCTCTCTCTCTCTCTCCCCTCTCTCCTAGGGGGGGGGGGGGGGGGGGGGGGGGGGGGGGGGGGGGCGGAGAGAAGGTGGAAACATGGGGAAAGGGGGTATCAGAAAGGAAAGAGTGTAGTCATTTTTTTTTACCAGGGTATATTTATATAATGCCAATTACGCCTCTTTGGACAACTGTGTCTGACAAAAGGAGCGATCCTGTGGGAAGGGGAGGGTTGGGGTACTGCATTTGGGATGTTTTTTACTTTGCTTTTTCCAGGGAAAAAGAAATCTCGGCCGCTTGTGGACGGTTGTTTATCCACACAGGTGGCGAATATTATTTTTGGCACAGAAGCTAAAAAGGAGCAATGGCTGTCACGAAGGATTTGGGTTTGCGTGTGTGTGTGTGTGTGTATGTCTTCTTCTCTTCTCCCTGTGTGCTTTTCCATGTTTTCTTTTTTTAATTGATTGATTGATTGATTTATTGACTGATTGATTTATTCTTTTATATCGAGAATAATGGAATAAGCACTCTTGTGCTTTTTTACATCCAGTCCCCGTGTGTTATACATTTTTGTAAATGTCATCTGTTCACAAACCGGCACACGATAGCCTACTCTTACGAAAAGCAGAACAGGATTTAACGTGTGCACAAGATGTTCTGCGTGGTTTCGCACAAGGGGGCCTCGGTTTAAAGTCTCACCCGAAGGACTTTTGGGGAGAATGGAGTCAACACCGATGTTAACTCCAAGAGAAAAATCTCCTCGACCGGAATGGAACCCGGGTCGTCAAATTGCCAGCGCAATGTTCTGACCACTAGGCTATCCGTCCCCCCTCTCAATTTAGTTGCCACATTCAATGGCATACGTATGGCCAATGTGGTCTGCATCCCTGTCAGGATTTGGCCATTCTTTTCCAAGAATACTTTAGGTCCTCGGGTGTCCA
>CM060330.1:51954380-51956880 GCA_030674155.1 Stramonita haemastoma
GAGAAGAAGAGGCCGCCAAAAGAAATCATGGGTTGACAACATCAAAGACTGGACCGCCCAACCCCTGCAACACCTCCTACTAGCCACACAGGATCGTGAAGCATGGAAAAAGATCTCTGTTGCGTCTTCTCTCATGTCCCCCCTACGTCCTTTGGGACATGGGACTGAGTAAGTGAGTGAGTATGTGTGTGTGTTTTATGTGTTTTGTGTGCCCTGTTTATCTCTCTTTGATTCTGGCTTTTTTAATCTTTATGTCTGTGTTTTTAATAAACTCTCTGTCTCTGCCTAAATCTTCTTGTTGGTTCTGTTCTCTCTCTCTCTCTGTCTCTCTGTCTGTCTCTCTGTCTGTCTCTCTCTGTCTCTCTGTCTGTCTGTCTGTCTGTCTGTCTGTCTGTCTCTCTCTCTCTCTCTCTCTCTCTCTCTCTCTCTCTCTCTCTCTCTCTCTCTCTCTCTCTTTCTCTCTGTCCTACAATGCAGTATTATTTTTGTCTGTAGACTAATCTGGAAAGAGGGTTAGCAGTGAAGATGTCAGAGCCGATACTAGCGTTGGGGTTTGTGATGACAGCAGTGCTGAGAGAGAGAATGGTGAACCTTTAATGAGGAGCAACAGGTATGAGCTCTAGGCCACTATCTGTCTGTCTATCTATCTGTTTCTGCCTCCCTCTGTCTCTGTCTTACTGTGTCTCTCTGTGTCTCTCTTTGTCTCTCTTCTCTCTCTCTCTCTCTCTCTCTCTCTCTCTCTCTCTCTCTCTCTCTCTCTCTCTCTCTCTCTCTCTCTCTCTCTCTCTCTCTCTCTCTCTCCTCTTCTCTTCTCTTCTCTTCTCTCTCTCTTCTCTTCTCTCGCTCTCTTTCTCTCTCTCTCTCTTTTTCTCTCTCTGTCTCTGTCTTTCTGTCTCTGTCTCTCTCTCAATCTCTGTATCTCTGCCTGCCTGTTTGTAATTCTGTCTGTCTGTCCATCTGTCTGTATGTCTGTCTGATCCCCCCCCCTCTCTCTCTCTCTGTCTCTCTCTGTCTGTCTGTCTGTCTGTCTGTCTGTCTGTCTGTCTCTGTCTCTGTCTCTTCTCTCTCTCTCTCTCTCTCTCTCTCCTCTCTCTCTCTCTCTCTCTCTCTCTCTCTCTCTCTCTCTCTCTCTCTCTCTCTCTCTCTCCCTTCCGCTTGTTTATTTACCAAGTATGACATAGCCAATTACCGGTGTGTTTTCTATGATGACAGCACTGTTTAAAGAAAGAGGAGCTTTCCTTGAGGAAAATTGGACATTGGATATTTTCTGTTTTTTTCACTAGACTTTTTGGTTGCTTTTATTTTCATCTACCTGTTTGCCTATGAGCTTTGTTTTTGTCTTTTGTCTCTGTCTCTCTTTCGCGCACACACACTCACACATACACACAAGCACACGCGCGCGTGCACACACACATGCACACACATGCGCACAGATATGCACATGCACAGATACAAACAAAGACAAACACACACATGCAAACACACACACAGTGAGAGAGAGAGAGGGAGGAAATAGAGAGAGACAGACAGACAGACAGAGAGACAGACAGACAGACAGATAGACGGACAGACAGAGACAGAGACAGACAGAAACATACAGAAACACAGATAGAGACATACAGAAACACAGATAGACAAAAACACTTACAGACAGAGAGAGAGATAAAGAGAGAGGCAGACAGAGACAGAGGGGGGTAAGTTCTTTATACCTTCTCTCATTCACACCTTCTTCCTCTTTAGAGATGGCTACGTTACTGCTATAGGCCACCAATCCCTCTGCAGACACAGTCTAGTCATCACTGACGGATCAGAAAAAAACGAAAAGGAAGAAAGAAGAAAAAAAGATGATAAGTCTGGCGTCTTTTGTTCCTTTTCCTCAATTAATCCCGCTGTTCTTTTCATTCCAGGCTTGGACGTGGGTAGCATAGCATCCCAAAGTGGCTGTATACTCTTTTATGCCAGATCACGTTAGCCTCGGCTCTAAAAGACTTTGCGCTACGTTGCGTTACCTTTAATGTTACCACTGCGTCGTGTTATAGCGGGTAAATTGCATTGTTTTTGTTTGTAAGAAAAGGTGGTGGTGGTGGTGGTGGTGGTGGTGGTGGTGGTGGTGGTGGTGGTGGTGGGAAGAAGGCAGGAGGAAGAGCACGAAAGAAGATGAAGTAGAGAGGTATTGAGAGAAAGAGGGAGAGGGGGAGAAAGAAAAAGAGACAGACAGAGACAGAGACCGAGACCGACAGAGACAGACAGAGAGAAACAGAGAGACAGAGAAAGACACACACAGTGAGAGAGAGAGAGAGACACACACAGAGAGAGAGAGAAAGAAAGGAGAAAGAGAGAGAGGGGGGGCCGACCGACAGACAGACAGAGACAAAGACAGAGACAGAGAGGGAGACATATAGACATACATACAGACAGAGACAGAGATATAAAAATTCAGAGACAGACACGCAGACAGACAAAGAAAGAACGAGAGCTCCATATTTCTACACCTCTTCAT
>CM060330.1:51959380-51979380 GCA_030674155.1 Stramonita haemastoma
AAAAAATTAAATCTCTGAAAATCAACAGAAAGTTTGTTTGACTAACACTCTACAAAATATACCCCATGACCCAAAAAAAACTAACAGTAGATTGTAGCCCTGTATTAAATCACTAAGGAGATGGCAGTTTAACGGGCCGACACTAGCTGCAACTGTTGAGTAACTCCGTGCATTTGTTTTCAATTAGAACCACAATCACCCCTATGTGCTGTGCCCTGGTCTTTGCCCTGCTGGCGTGATGATGGCTTCAGCAGTCTGTATGCAGCAGGCACCCTGTGGTGTGGAGAAGGAGGAGGAGGAGGAGGTCAATAGTTGGAATGAAGTCAGATTGCTTTCCTGAAAGGTGCAGGCTCCTAATGTTTGGAGCCAGGCGGTGAAATGAGAGGTGAGATGAGTGGAGTAGCATCCGTGTTTGGGCAGCTGTTTTATTAACTTCTTTATTTTCATTCTCAATTGGGAGGAGCAGTGAAAAGAAGGGCTCAAAGTTCGTATGCACACACGCCCGTATATGCGCGCACACAACACAGACAGACAAACAGAAAGACAGACAGACATTGCACACTCCCACATACATGCACTCACAAACACAGACATACACGCACATACACACACGCGCGCGCGCCACACACACACCACACACACACACATACACACACGTGCGCTTGCGCGCGCGCGCTCGCGCTCGCGCGCGCACATACACATACATTCGTGCTTATTCCATTATCCTCGAAATAAAAGAATAAAATGCTGTTTTGCATAATTGCAAACAACATGCAACTACAACACACCAGCTTCACAATCTAGTTGCCTTCATGGATGGTATTAATCAAACAGGCACAAAACGTCCACAAGTACATCAGGACCCAAGCCTTTTTCAGAAAAAGCAGAGTAAGCACCACCCATCTGTCAGGCCGAATTCTAAACGACACCATCCTGAAGTTGAACAACTTTCAGAGAGGAAGTTAGGCTATCACCATCTGTTGAACTCTTTACAAGATCGTTTATCTTGCAGAGGAAATTGCAGTTTAACGCTACCGCTGTAGTGCAGGTTGTCTTAATTAGAACAGAGGTTGATTGCCAACTCTGGTCTGTGGTCTCTGACCTCTGCAGACAAGTATGGTTCGGGGAGGGAGGAGTGAAGGGGTTTTAGCGAAAGCCTGATTTCTGAAGGGTACAGCTGTACTAGTTTTTAGCTATGGAATGAGATGAGAAACATATCAACAACTCTTTTTGATCAGCTTTCTTGGAAGCTGGGAAATTTGTCATCGGTTTCTATCGGCATGCAATGGCCTACTCTCCCAAAAGGCAGATGTTTTTTATAGCGTAGACACAGGATGTTATGCTTGTATTTACATATACAATCTTGGTTTGTGGTTTCATCAAAAGGACTTCTTGGCTGAGTGGAGTCTGTACTGATGTTAACTCCAGAGAAATAAAAAATCCTTTGGAACAGGACTCACGGTGGTGGCTTAAGCTTGGGCAGTTTCTCTGATTCAAATCAGAGCTGCACTTCCCGGGACAATATTTCGCTGTGAAAGTAACACTACCCAATTTATTTTTGTTTCTTTTTTTCTGTATGTATATTTGTTTCCCTATTATTTGATTCTGTTTCTTCAGAATAGCGCCATGTGCAATTGTCTTGCTGTAAAGGATTCTTTTCCGTGCGCTGAATATGTGTTGCATACAAGACCTTAGATTTTCATGTAGCCCGAACGACAAGGGGGATAGCTCAAGTTCAAACAAGTATCAAACCAGCGACCTCTCACTTTCCAGGTGTAAACATTACCACTTAACTGCAGAATCTGCTAGCTACATAAACCACGCCCTTGGGTGCTTCAGCCAGCCATGGGTATCACCCGCGACTGAAGATGCAGACGCATCAATTAGGCCTTAAACTCTTTGGATATGGCAAGCAACCATTTGTCAGATACAATTCCACTTTAACAACTTCCCCTACAGACAACAGCTTCCAGGGAAAATATGTGTAACTCTGTATGTCACACACATCCCAAATAATTGAATCGCGGAGGAAACTGTAATCCAATGGCAGCCGTTGATTAAGATTTCTTGAGGGAGCTGGTACATCTGTCTCCAATTAGAACAACGATTACACACTTTGGTTGCCAAATTTGTGTGAACTTTGACCCCTGTGGGCGTGACATCTCCAGCAATTTATGTTGTGCCGAGTTGCACGTGTGCGGTGAATGGTTTCCAGAGTTAGTCATTGATGGAAGATGCTTGCTTATTTGTCGGAATAAATTGATGTTGAATAATCTTTGTGTTTAAATATACATCTCTAATCAAATAATGGTCTGAACTGTCACCTGTAAAAAGGTAATGGCAATTTTCTCTATCCACGCGCACACATTCACATAAGCTGACAGACACTGTAAGCATATGTGTGTACGCCCTCAGACAGACATACAGACAGACAGACAGACATATGGATAAAGAAGCAGTTAAATAGACGTACATTCCTACAGGCAGACAGTTGAGGTATGAATATGCAACGACATGCACACAGATGGACACACACACACACACACACACACACACACACACACACACACACACACACACACACACACACACACACACACACACACACACACACACCACAAGAGACCTTTCCTACAGACGTATGATTTCCCTATGGAGATATCTGCAGGTGTAAACTCTCCCCTCTGCCCAGGTCTTCCTCCACACAGGTTCAATCAGCCCTAAAATCCTATCACCTGCTGAGACCTGAGTGCAGGCCTGACATCTTCCACTGTCTGCAAATCTTTGAATACTGGCATAGCAAAGTGCATCTTTGACTCTGACCTGATTTGCATCTCCTCCCTCCCAACACACACACGCACAGACGCAGGCACGAACACGCGTGCACACACACATACACATACACACACATACGCACAACACACACACACACACACACACACATTCACACACATATATACACACACACTTGTCTAATACCACAAACACACAACACGCGCGCGCACGCACATGCACACACACACACATGCACACACACACACACGTACGCACTCCCGCACACACGCACGTACACCCCCCCCCCCCCAAACACACACCACTTGCTCACTAATACCACAACACACACACACCGGCACACACACACACACAACACACACACACACACACACACACACACACAACACACACACACACACACACCACACACACACACACAGCACACACACACACACCACCACACACACCACACACACACACACACACACTTTCCTCATCCATCCATTCCCTTTCCTCTACCACTCCCTGTCTCACCACTCTTCCCTGTCTCCTCTTTCCTTACACAACTGACCACAGACAATGGAACTATGGATAAGGGAACTTTCATTTAAGAGAGAGAGAGGGGGGCCACTATGATGGGGAAACGACGGCACAGTCTACAAACACAAGACTTGTCACCACTTTTAATAATCCCTTAACCTGGCTTAGTAGGCGGTGTCCTGCGTATGTTAGAACAGAACAGGCACCACTGAACACCATCAAAGTGACTCAGCAGAAGTGCAGGGCCCCCTCTGGCTGGTGGCCCCGCGGCAGCCTAATATTGATGAGCTCCCTGTGGACTCCTGACCCCGGGGTGAGACACAACGAATCTGGGTATGGCTGTGGCGGGGAGATTGAAATGAGCGGCGTGGGAGCAACAGGACTGGGACGTCACAGAAGACAAGGCATCAAAAAAAAAAGTCCCTTAACCTAGATGGGGGGGGGGGGGGGGGGCACAAGGCACACGCTGGTCAACAGTCAGGGGGGTCTGTTTTCAGCTTTTTTTTCAGCAGCGCTGCCATGTCCAGGTTTCTCCATCCATTCTTTGATTATCTGGATAAGGTTGTCTTTGTGAGTGAATTGAATACTGTGTCCCTTCTTGGGGTTCTCTGTTCCCCAGATTCTCTTGCAGAGCGCTGTCGGTTTAATTTGCTGCCTCTTCTCGAGATCTCTGTAAGGGATGTTGTCCACTCCACATGATGTCTGTTCGGAAAACACGTTAATTTCTCATTGAAACTTACAGGTCCCAGCCCGTTTTTCTGTTTGATTTTCATTCTTTCCTGTGTGCATTAAACCAGACAAACTTCATGCCCAAATCCTATAATAAAATCAGAATAAATCTACATAAAATTAAAACACACTGCTGCTATCACAAATCTTTTCAAAGCAGATCAAGTTTAACTTCAAAACACTAAGGACCCCTGATTAAAAAAAACAACTCCCCAACCAACCTATACAAACCAAATCAAACCAACCCCAAACTCTTCAACAATGGCAGGCAAACATCCCACATCCCTTCACCCTGTTGTCGCTGCAGCAGGTTCTAACTACCAATGTCTACCAGGTCTCTGACACCTTGTTTTGACTAGTCATTGTCTGGAGCCTGATGAGGCACTCGCTTTGCCTTGACCGAAAACTTTCTCTATTTTTGACGCTCCACCACATAGTGAGTCGCATTGCACCTGAGGTCAATTTTTTAGTTATTAACATGTTACTAATTTGCAATAAAATGGCTATATAATACAAAAAACAGATTGAAAATCGGACAATTCTATCAAAAGTTATTACAACTTGAAATGATAGACTGCAGGAAATGACGAAATGAGAAATGGACAAGTTTAGCTTCCTGATAATGGACAAAGGGAAGGCTTGGGTATTTTAAAAACCATTTAAAGGCAAAAGACAACACAAATTATACCTTGATATTCACACAAGGTAGAGTAATGGCTATAGTTTTATAATCAATCAAAATCTCAAAATCGACAATTTGACCCCCACCTGCCTTTAATGGCTCCGAGCGGAAAAGTCGGCGAGGTGCTAAGTCGACTCATTTTGTAGTGGAGCGTCACATTTTTCGGCTACAGACGGTGGTAGACTTTCTTTCCTTTTATCAGAATCACTCTGTGGGCCACACTTGTATAAGCATTATTAACCGAGTCACTGGCCTAAGCCAAAAACGCTTCCAGTTTTGAATGTAAGCAAAAGCGCCCAGACAACGTAAAAGAGCTGTTATGCTGTGAAATATTATGCTTTCATTATCTCCGCCATGGTAAACTCTTAGCTCAGCAATCTGTGCTCTTCAAAGGAGGACGGGATAGCTCAGTAGTCATAGCGTTTAGTTTCCTCAAACTAAGGTTAATTAAGCAGCATTGAGTGTGGTTGCCAAGTGGATGGGTGACCGTTTGCATGTCTTTGATTCTGTAGTCCCCCAGTTCACCCGCCCTCTTAAGGGTACCTGCCCTCTTAAGGGTCAGGGAAGCTAAAGCAGCGAGGGAGAGGAGATGGGCGCTGCCCTCAATATGCTGGCCCCTGGAGAAGCTGAGGTCTCCGTCTCTGATGCCTCGCTTCCCGACAACTGCACAGGTTATGGGAACACATTAATTTTACTTTTGCGTTTTTACTCTTGGGAAAGAGAAAAAAAGTCGTAGGTCAGGTATGGCTGCATGTTATGTCAAAATACTTTAAAACAACCAAACAGACACGTTTCTCATCCTTTGTGTAGTCGATAGTCTTACAGCTAGTTATTCCCGGGT
This sequence comes from Stramonita haemastoma, assembly GCA_030674155.1. NCBI lineage: Eukaryota > Metazoa > Mollusca > Gastropoda > Neogastropoda > Muricidae > Stramonita > Stramonita haemastoma. The sequence goes on from CM060330.1 coordinate 51,964,948, forward strand.
GTGGGGAGTAGTGAGAATAGTGTGTATTCTTGCTGACCCTCCAGATTCTTCATCTGGGGAACGCCCAACATGACAGTTTTCATTTACAAAACTGCATACACGCGAGGATTGGATGTAAAAAAGCACATGTGTGTTTATTCCATTATCCTCGCAATAAAAGTTTTTAAAATAAAATGAATGAACGAATGAATAAATCAATCAATTAATCAATGAATAATTAATGATAAATAAATAGATAAATCAATAAATATTGATATCCCTCTCTACCTTTAGTCTGATGGCAGCATAGTGTGTATCTCTGTGTCTAAAATCAATTTCTCTGTTTCTGCTGCACCCTCCCACATATATGATTATATGTAAATATATATAGAAGTAAATATATATAGATGTAAATATATATATATATACATATTATCTGTGTGTGTGTTTGTGTGTGGGTGCCTGTGTGTAAGTATGTGTGTATGTATGTGTGCGTGCGTATGTGGTGTGTATGTGTGTGTGTGTGTATTTATCAGTGTGCCAATCTCTCTCTGGCTAACTAGCTCGCTCTCTCCCTCTCTCTCTCTTTCCGTCCCTCTATTCCATCCCCCCCACCACCACCCCACCCACCTCTCTCTCTGTCTCTCTGTCTCTCTGTCTCTCGTCTCTCTCTCTCTCTCCCCTCTCTCTCTGTCTCTCTCTCTCTCTCTCTCTCTCTCTCTCTCTCTCTCTCTCTCGTCTCTCTCTCTCTCTCTCTCTCTCTCTCCTCTCTCTCTTCTCTCTCTCCTCTCTTCTGTCTGTCCTGCTGTCTGTCTGACTCATCTGCTCTGTCTGTCTGTCCTGTCTGTCTGTTGCTGCTGTCTGCATGCTGCTGTCTGTCTTATCTTCCGCTCCCCAGTGACCTCATCTCTTCTCCTCTCCCTGTCAGGTAATTCTGACAGTTATTAGCACTTCAGCTTCCACGGTCGTGAGTCTCCTGCTCTCTCTCTCTCTCTCTCTCTCTCTCTCTCTCCCCTTTATGCCTAACTAGTTATGTGAGTGCACACACACACACACACATACGCACACACGCACACACACGCGCGCGCGCGCGCGCGCGCGCGCGCGTTAACAAGCACCCTTGCGTGTGCAATTTATGCAATGCATGTGCATGCAGCAGACCGTTCGCATACTCTGTTATCTTCCAAAGACTCCCCAGTGACCAGCATCAGTCAGTTATTCCAGGTGAATGGTCGCTGTCAAGGTAATTCTGACAGGTGATTAGCACTTCAGCTTCCAACAGGTGTGAGGTCTGGCACTGCTCATAGGCTAGCTGTTCTTGCCAACAGGACATCATAATAATGATCACACGTTACGTTGCTGTTAGATCTCTGCTTCTTCTTCTTTTGATGCTGCTGCTGCTGCTGCTTTTTTTTTCTTGGTTCTTCTTTTTTTGTTGTTGCTCTTTTTCTTCTTTTGTTGTCTTTTTCTCTTCTTGTTCTTCTTCTTGTGATGTCTTTTCTTGTTCTTCTTCTTCTTGTTTTTTATCTTCTTGTTCTTCTTGTTTTTTCTCTTCTTGTTCTTCTTGTTTGTCTTTTCCTCTTCTTGATTTTCTTCTTGCTCTTTTTTGATATTCTTCTTCCTGTTCTTGTTCTTCTGCTTCTTGTTCTTGTTGATGTTGTTGTTCTCCTTCTTCTTGTTTTTCAAATTATTCTTCAAACTTGTCTTCTTTTGCTTACCTGTTTTTCTTTTTAATTTCGCCTTCTTGTTCTTGTTCTGCTGCTGCTACTACTTTTTCTTCAAATTATTTTCTCTCTCTTGTTATTCTTAATGTTACTACTTTTTATTCACCTTTGTTTTGTTATAAATGTCGTGTCTATTGCTGTTATTGTCCTTTCTTTATTTATTCTTTTATTCTACATTTGTCCTTCTTCCTCTCCTCAGCTAATTTGTGTATATTTCAAGTTTGTTTTCAGTATAGAAAGTTCGAAGTTTTTAAGTCAATCATGTCTCTATCTCGAATGTACCTATACAATTGAACTTATATAACAAAAGTTTTAATTAAAACAGCACCCCTTTGTGTAGGCACAGGAGAGGAAAGAGTAAACACACACACACACACACACACACACACACACACACACATACATACATACATACATACATACATACAACATACATACATACATACATACATACATACATACATACATACATACATACATACATACATACATACATACATACATACATACATACTACATACATACATACATACACTAACACTAACACTAACACTAACACTAACACATGCACTAACACACACACACACTAACACACTAACACTAACACTAACTCTAACTCTAACACTAAACACACACAGACACAGACACAGACACAGACACAACACAGACACACACACACACACACACACACACACACACACACACACACACACACACACACACACACACACACACACACACACACACACACACACACACACACACACACACAAATAAAGAAGAAAATAAAAGAACGTGACTGCTGGGCAATTCCATTGGTGACAGATAACAGGTGACGAGTTTCGGAGGCTGGGGAAAAAAAAAGATTGCAAGAAAGTCAAAACAACTTCCCCCCAAAAGTTGTTTGGCCTTTTTCTATCTCTTTCAGAAGTTCATCTTCTTCTGATTGAATCTTTTGTATCTTTGTTTTATTCTTCAAAGCAAAACAGAAATCAAACAAAGCCAAAACAAACAAAACTGCCTAAAAAGTATCAGAGTCAATCATTTACAAAAAAAATCCTAACAAATAAATACAACGATGTATATAGACAGCTTCAAGGTTAAAACAAAAAGATGTATGTCAAGGTGCAAGCGGCTAGTTCTGAAGGCCCTGCTAAATTGTTATTACCAACACAAAAGTAAAATTATATGATGTTGCTGTTGTTGCTGTTGTTGTTGCTGTTGTTGTTGTTGTTGTTGTTGTTGTTGTTGTTGTTGCTGCTGCTGTGTGTTGCTGCTGCTGTTGTTGCTACTGCTTCTACTGTTACTGCCAGTGGTGGTTCTGGTGGTGATGGTGGTTGTGGTGGTGGTTGTGATGTTGGTGGTGGTGGTGATAGTGGTTGTATGGTGGGGGTTGTGATGGTGGTGGTGGCGGTGGTTGTGGTGGTGGTTGTGATGTTGGTGGTGGTGGTGATAGTGGTTGTATGGTGGGGGTTGTGATGGTGGTGGTGGCGGTGGTTGTGGTGGTGGTTGTGATGTTGGTGGTGGTGGTGATAGTGGTTGTATGGTGGGGGTTGTGATGGTGGTGGTGGCGGTGGTTGTGGTGGTGATGATAGTGGTTGTGTGGTGGGGTTTGTGATGATGGTTCTGGTGGCTGTGTGGTGGTGGTGGTGGTGGTGGTGGTGGTTCTGGTGATACAGTTGCTGCCTCTTGTTAGCGGTGGTGACAAAAAGATGAAACAAAGTTTTCCAGATTTAGTATACTGTTCAAGGATTTTCTGATGACTCGCGAAAATGACACGCTGCTTTCACCATCAAGCTTTTGATTAAGCTCCTGTCTTAGTTTCAAAATATGTCTCCTCGGATGGTGCAGTTATTCTTATTAATGTTTTTTTTTTTTTCATTATCCTTTTATATTTTTACTCTCTCTCTCTCTCTCTCTCTCTCTCTCTCTCATCTCTCTCTCTCTCTCCTCCTCTCTCTCCTCTCTCATCTCTCTCCTCTCTCTCTCTCTCCTCCTCTCTCTCTCTCTCTCCTCTCTCCTCTCTCTCTCTCTCTCTCTCTCTCTCTCTCTCTCTCTCTCTCTCTCTCTCTCCTTCTCTCTTTCTCTTTCTCTTTCTCTTTCTCTCTCTGTGCAAATAGCGACTTTTTTTTCTTCAAAAGACAAGTGTGGAGTGAAAGGAGTGGACATGTACTTTTCCTACATCCCATATTCTGAACTTTGGGAGTGTTTTTCTCAGCTTGCACTTTTAAAGGGCGATATGTGTGCCTGCTCCCTGGGTAGATATTGATCCAGGAAATAAACACACACGCACACACACACGGACATCCAGACACACGCACGCACGCACAATCGCAACACACGCATACACACACACACTTACACACACATATGCGCGGACACCACACACACGTCACTCACATACAAACACACGAGGCGCGCCGCACACACACATATACACACACACACAAAGTGCATGTAATGCTTTATTAAGTCTATCAAAGTGTCTTTCTAACCTTATAGATCGATGAATAGATGAATAGAATTTTTTAAATATACCACTTTACGGCAGATTTCTATGCGTTGCATTGCCTTGGAGAGATCTTGTCGCCACAAGAGCAGTGCCAACCTTTTTTTCTGTCTGCTATTTTTTTTTCTCTATCATGTGACTTTTTCCACAGAATTTTGCCAGGGACAACTAACTCCATTAGTTTCCGTGGATTCTTTTACGTGTGCTAAATAATTCTGTGTTAACTCACGGACTTCGGTTTATCGTCTCATTCAAGCGACTAGCACCTAGATCTCCATTCATGAACTAATGGGGGGGGGGGGGGGGAGGGGGGTGGACTTTAGGGCCCATACAGTGATCAAATTCACCACACCATTTCCAACCAGATTTTTTGCTTTCTGGGCAGGTGCATGCATATCTCTAGACCATCGATCCATGATTTTATATATTAATGATTTATAGTTGCATAAATCATACCTATACAAATTCTTATATTATATCTATGCTTCTGTGTTGAAATTATAATACTGGCATGTACATAGTTACGTATTGCGAAAGTGCTCTTTTAACGTATGTGTGTATGTGTGTGCTTGTATGTGTATATATGTTAGTGCCTGTCTGTCTGTCCTGTCTGTTTGTGTGTCTGTCATTCTGTGTGTCTATGTGTCAGTCTCTCTGTCCTGTCCTCTGTGTCTGCATCTGTGTCTGCCTAACTCTTCGTCTGTCTGTCTGTCTGTCTTTTGTCTATCTTTGTCTGTCTTCTGTCTGTCTGTCTTCTTGTCTGTCTGTCTGTCTGTCTGTCTGTCTGTCTGTCGTCGTTTTGTTTTCTCTCTCCTTCTCTCCTCACATCCCCTATCTTCATCTAGTCATCTTCTCTCTCTCTCTCAATCTCTCTAGTTTGCTTTCTCTCATCATTTCTCGTCTCTCTCTCTCTCCCCTCTCTCTCTCCTCTCTCTCTTTCTCTTTGTTCTTGGTTTTTCAACTTTTTCTTGATGGAGTTTCAGTTTTTAATTTCTATTCTAATGTGCTGAATTGTTTCTTTTGTTTCTGCTTCACAAAATGGAAGACTTCCTTCACTACAGTCCCTGTCAGTCTGGTCTGTTTTTTGCAGCTGCAGTGAAAATAGCAACAAAATCCACCAGGGTCATTTGAAAACTGATGGTTTGCTTACCCCCTGTGTGGCAATTTTCTTCGTTGTTTGTTTTGTTTGTTTTGTCTTTTTCTGATTAGAGGATACAAGGCTCAGCAAAACAGCTGGATTCCTTCACAAGTCCGTTTTTTTTCTTCGTTTCGACATACAGAAGAGTAGTAGTAGTAGTTTCTTCAGTTTAACATCCTTAACACTAAACAATGACGTCAAACGGGCATAATTATCAGAAGAAAATGGTAAAGATAATACTGACTTTAAAATACTTCCGGCTAAGGTTATTTTTTAATTCACACTCAGCTCAGCAGGGTTTTTTGTTGAAGATGTGTGTTTGGGGCTGTTTTTTGTTTTTGTTTGTTGTTTTTCTTTTTTTAGTGAGGAGGGTTGTTATTGATCTTCGGTTAGTGCTCCAAGATTTACAAGTGGTGAGATTTGTTTTGCGTATGTTATCATTTTTGTTTTACCCACCACTTAGGAAGCACCATTTCAGCTTCATCGATGGTGTCTAAACACGACACCTGTGCGCATGCGTTTTTTGAGTCATATATTCTTACTGGCACAAAATGGCCGTCTCTTCCAAAACGCGGAACGGTATCTTTTTTCAACGTGTACACAAGAAGTTCTGCGAGCATTCACACACGGGGCATCCGTTTATTGTTTTATGCGAAGTACTTTAGCGTTCAGTTCGATGTCCTCGTTAAGCTTGAAAGAAAAAAGCACGTCTATGAATCTAACCGAGAACTTGAACAGTTAATTTGTTAGGCAAGTGAATGGCTTCTCCGTTCTGCCACCTTCCATCTAGTTGTTATTTGATTTTTGGTTGTTTCTAAGCGGAATAACTGGCTTCCTTAAGAAATCGTTGTTTCCGTTTTGGCATACAACAGAAAACGGTTCTTTTTCTTTGTCCAACGCTCAGACAGCAACTATTTTTATCTGTTATATGAGAGGAAATACTTTCCGCTACCAACCATTCAGTCATTCGATGAGACTATAAACGAGGCCCCGTATGCGAACGCACGCAGAACATCTTGCGCACACGTTAAAACCCGTTCCGCCTTTCGAAGAGCAGGCCACCGTTGCCGGTAGGAGCGGATGACAAAATTATTATTAAAAAAAAAAACAGCATGCACACAGGTGTCGTGTTTAGACACATCCCTAAAGAAAACAAAATGGGTAGGCGCTGCACTTGTGGCGACGGCACTCCCCGGGGAGAGCAGCCCTAATTTCACGCAGAGAAATCTGCTGTGACATAAAGTGGTATAAAATAAAATAAAAATAAGTACCGTCATGCGCCTGACAAGTCAGGCCCAGCACATCCGATTTAGACGTGGGAGAGAATGATCTTTTCAGTCTTTCTGGATAAAAGGTAAAGGAATGAACTAGGCAGAAAATAGACCAAAAGGAGGTGACAAGAAGAAAAGGAACAAAGACAGGGATAGAAAAGAGGGAATTTCTAGCACAGAATTTCTCAGAATGTTGGGATGATTGCTACTATACTGACAAGCTCCCAACATCCCAACGGGTCAGAGTGGTTAAGGTAAGCAGATTAGAAAGAAAACAATCTATCAGAGCTATTAACTTGAAAACCAAAGTATATCTACACAAACAGTTATGTCGTTGTTTTTTCTACACTACACTACACTACACTACACTGTACTACACTACACTCACTGTACTACACTGTACTACACTGTACTACACTACACCTACACTACACTGAACTATAATACACTACACCACACTACACCACACTACACCTACACCACACCACACCCACACCACACCACACCACACCACCCAACACCAACACCACACCACACCACACCCACAACACACAACAACCATTACACCAAACCCACATTACACCAACCACACTCCATCATCCTACACTTAACGTATTCAATCAACATCCTGACAGCATAACCTCCCCCCCCTCCCCTCTCCTTCTTCACCTCCCCCCCCACCACCACCACCACCATCACCAACCCCCACCCCACCCCCACCCTCACCCTCTCTTCTCCCCTAATCCTCTTCATACAAAAGTGCACTCTCATACTATAACTGACCGAGCAGGTCAAATGCTGACACTAACAGACAGCAAAAAGGACAATGACCGAACTTTGCAGGCAGAAAACAACAAGGATACTTCCTATCCCCTCTCCTTCACAAGCAGACAGACTGGGGCCCTGGAACCGTGTGGACACATCGGCCAATGACCCAGTGGAGTCAGGTGTGGTATGTCGGTAAATGGTTGTTTTGGTGCTAAGTGGATTAAGTCCTTCAACTGTGCAAACTTTGGTCCAAAAAGTTACTGGCATTTATTGTAGAGTTGCTTAGCGCTTCGAGATTTATATGGGGTTTTTTTTGTATCGACACACGTGAAAACATGACCCTAAAAATTAATAACGGCAATAAAACGATGTTATACAATTTTTAAACATGACCCAAACTAATGGCAATAAAACGATGTTATCTTTTTTTTTAAACATGACCCAAACTAATGGCAACAAAATGATGTTATACATTTTTAAACATGACCCAAAATAACTGCAATAAAACGATGTTATACATTTTTAAACATGACCCAATCTAACGGCAAAAAACGATGTTATACATTTTTAAACAAGACCGAATCTAACGGCAAAAAACGATGTTATACATGTTAAACATGACCCAAACTAACGGAAATAAAACGATGTTATACATTTTTTTAAACATGACCCAAACCAATGGCAATAAAGCGATGTTATACTTTTCTTTAAAAACCTCAGTGGAGACTGCGAACGTAAAATAAGTACTTTCAAAACTTTTCTGAAAATGTGTTGTTTTATTCGATTTGCTCATAAAGCAACAGGAGTTGTCAGAGTTTAAATTGTCTTTCAGTTCTGCAGTATGTGCATTAGAGCCCACCTGGTAACGGAAAAGAGAAGGTAAGTTTCCACAGGTAGAAGTTTCCATAACTAGGACATAGTTCTTATCTCCGGTGAGCCTGTCCACTTAAAGACAAGAATCCCTTTAGGACACAACATTCAATTGAAAAGCCACAACATCATGCTGTCATCATTGATCTTGCTCAACATATCCCTGCTAGAGCCCTGTATTTGGGGTTAGTGCATGAGAGGATATTGGAGAGGTCCGTGAGGGCGCAGTATGTTGGAGGAGGCCCTGTAAGGGATGGGAAAAAAGGAGATGGGGAAAATGTGTAAAGTGATGAATGATGGAATGTTTCTATGAGGCCTATACTGTGGTTTTCTTTTGCAAATGTTTGTGTCGTCTTTGAGCCACAAGTTACAGAAGCAAACAATCTGTCTTCTGATCCCTACCACACATTCACACATACAGAAACACAGATACACACACAGCTACACATGCAGACAGACAGACAGACAGACTGACAGATACATACATACATACGTGTGTGGGGTGTGTGTGTGTGTTGTGTGTTGTGTGTGTGTGTGTGTGTGTGTGTGTGTGTGTGTTGCTGTGTGTGTGTGTGATGTGTGTGTGTGCATGTGTGTGTGCTGTGTGGGCCTGTGTGTGTCTGTGTGTGTACAAACACAGAGGTCTACCTCTCTTTCTCACTCATCCTCCTAAGTTATAGCAGTATAAGACAGTGCAGTCATTGTAAGTTTGGTTTCAGCCTTTTGAGAAGAAGCGCCGTTTGAACATTGAACTAAGAAACTTTGGCTATCCCCTGTATTCTGACAGGAGATTCCATAGATTGGACACAATACATTTGACATTCCACTTTAAATGTCACTTTGCATATTTTAAACTCTTGGACATTCGGACGTCAAGGATGTATTTGTGTTGTGACCTCAAGAATTGTAAAAAATAGAAATTAAAATAAGATCAGAAATCCGAACTTCTGAAAGATAAAGGAGCATTTCTGTCAGAAAACTGAACGCTGCGCCATTGAGAGAGTTTTAAAGTCGATGCTGTTTTTGAAAGGGAGCCAGTGGATACTGTGTGTTAGCTTTTTAATTTTGTTGTGTGCTACTTGATGTTTTTTTTATTATTCTGAGTGCTATCTTAGTGGCAGAATTTTGCACAGTCTGCAAAACATTGTGGCTGAGGAAAGTTGAAAAGAAACAGCTACCTAGTCCATCTCTCACAGGGTAAATTTATGTAGCCATTCTTTTTGCAGTACTAGACAAACTTAGACTTTACTCATGAACCTTGATATTTAAAAAATCATGACAAGTCCCTACAAACAATAGACAATGTTCTCGAAGACTAGTAATTTTCAAAATAATAAAAGCAAACAAAAATCAGAGTGATGAACGTTTTCAAATGTATTAGTTAGATTTTTTGTTGTTCCATGGCTAAGGCTGCAAGATTTACTTAAAGTGAGACTTTGCGTATAAGACTATTTTGGCCCTCACAATGGCCCTCGGGAATGATGTCTAAACACGATACCTATGTGAATGCGTTGGTTGAAAATGTTGTCATTGGGTTCCTACCGGCATTAATGGTCTGCTCTTCTAAAGAGACTTTTGAAGTGAAGTTGGGGGGGGGGGTCGGTGCTGATGTTAACTCCAAAGGGATGCACCACGCACCCCACACGATAAGAAACCGCAGAGAAAAGAGAAGACCAAAGCTATCAACGAAAGGAACGAGTGAGTGTGGACAATCAACAGAACATTTCAATGCCTGCTAACGATTCAACAGAAGCCTCCACTCTTTTCCCACATCAGTAAGTGAAAGAGTTTTTTGTCTGGGGCGACAGCAGTTTCTATTCAAAGCAACTGTCCGCACAGACAGATTTCACCCCCAATTTTGGTATCTTTGCTTCGGTTGCTAAGCTGGGAGGTTTTCGTTTATGGCAGCTGTGTAATCAGAAAGTCCTCACCCTCAGTTTCGGGGCATTTGCTTCATTCACAGCAACCAGCAGTTTCCATTCCACGGCAACTGTTTAAACAGACAGAGTAAACATTAGTACTCCGAGATATCTGAGATATTAGCCACCCTTCCACTTCAGATGGTTTGAGATACCTAGGCACTGTAGTTTTCATATTCATGTATTCAGAAAAAGCGCCAGCTAAGTACTTGAAGACCCCAGGAGCCGTGATGAGATAGATACCAAAGGTTCCCTGCAATTTTCTGTATTGGGTTGAGAGAAAATCGCTCCGCGTTCCACAGAATCTGAGAACCACAATGCAGCTGTTTAAATTCGCCATGCCATTTTCTGCCCCGAGGTCAGAGAAGGGACGCGTGGGCTGGTGCGAGTTAATTAGGATTTGGATCCCCTTGGGAGTTGTAGTGTTATTAGTGTTGATATAATTATAGTGTAACCCTGTAACGTAATAGTGTAACGTGCGCGCGCGCACGTGCGTGTGTGTGTATGTGTGTAGGCTTTTGCAGCAACGGCGCTATGTCAAGCCCGGTCCAGTCTGTGATGTTCTGCATCATCCAGTTCTTCTTCATCTGATGTTCTGCATCATCCAGTTCTTCATCATCGGATGTTCTGCAGCATCCAGTTCTTCATCATCGGATGTTCTGCAGCATCCAGTTCTTCATCATCTGATGTTCTGTATCATCCACTTCTTCATCATCTGATGTTCTGCATCATCCACTTCTTCATCATCTGATGTTCTGCATCATCCAGTTCTTCATCATCTGATGTTCTGCATCATCCAGTTCTTCATCATCTGATGTTCTGCATCATCCAGTTCTTCGTCATCTGATGTTCTGCAGCATCCAGTTCTTCATCATCTGATGTTCTGCAGCATCCAGTTCTTCATCATCTGATGTTCTGCATCATCCAGTTCTTCATCATCTGATGTTCTGCAGCATCCAGTTCTTCTTCATCTCTCCGCCCCTCCGTCTTCCTCTCTCCAGTGTCCCCTGCATGACAGACAAGGCAAGATGGTTATGACACTTGGTGAGACCAAACCACGCCAGCTTCCTCCACTTTACAACAGCTAGAAATGACTCCTATATATGGTAATAGTAATAATACTAATACTAATGATGATGATGATGATGATGATGATGATGATGATGATGATGATGATGATGATGATGATGATGATGATGATGACGATGATGACGACGATGACGACGACGAGGACGACGACGATGATGACGATGGTGACGATGGTGACGATGGTGACGATGGTGACGATGATGACGATGATGATGATGATGATGATGATGATGATGATGATGATGATGATGATGATGATGATGATGATGATGATGATGATGATACTACTACTAATGATAGATAACTAGAATTTATATAGCGCTACAATTATCCGGTACAAACAAACCAAAGCGCTTTGGGCACACTGTAACCCTCCTCATGTAGCTCTCCACAATCCCAGCGAAAAAAAATATTATCAGTAAAATTTTATCGTACACAAACTACAAGCAAAATTAACCAATTTTTGTGTCCCATATATCAGCTTCAAGTCACGAAGGTAAATGAGACAATACTTGACATACATCTAGAATCTTAAACAAACTCGCTTATTTTTAAAGATCCCGACCTACCCCCTCCCCCTCTCCCCCCTCCCTCTGACCCGTTTCCCTTCTTCCTCAAAATATAAAACGTCCATATTACTTAGCCAGCAAGACCAAAAGTGCCACATAACCTTTAACCATAAAACAAGCAATATAACACACACAGTGTGAAGGAGAGTATAGTGTATAGGCAAAAGTAAAAGGGCAGACGATCAAGAGGAAGATCAGACCAAAGGTCAGCCTATAGGTCTGAGGAAATAAAGTATCGTTTTAGGTTTGTGGGAAGCCTTGGGTTTTTGTTGGTTTGGGTGAGATTGTTTTGTCTAGCCTGTTGTTTGTGTTTTGTGTGTGTGAGTGTATGTGTGTGTGTGGGGTGGGGGGTGTTCGTGTGTGTGTGTGTGTGTGTGTTGTGTGTGTGTGTGTGTGTGTGTGTGTGTGTGTGTGTGTGTGTGTGTGTGTGTGTGTGTGTGTGTGGGGGAGTGTGTTCGTGTGTGTGTGTGTGTGTGTGTGTGTGTGTGTGTGTGTGTGTTATGTGTGGTGTGTGTGTGTGTGTGTGTGTGTGTGTGTGCGCGCGCGTTGGTCTCTTGTTGTTTTGCTTTCCCTAATCAGGGCAAAGGCTGGATGAAAAAAGTATGTGAATATTTATTCTGTAACCCTTGAAAAATAAAGATTATTCATCAACTCATTCTGTCTCCGATTTAGGGACTGGAGGGAAAAAAACAGAAAAAAAGACGAAGAAAGGAAGAAATCATTCCGAAGCATAGCGAATTCGGATGCATTTGGCAGCGCAACGCATTTTCCCTCATGTGACAGACAACAGCAGTTGCTTTCTGAGCGTTCGACGAAGAAGATAATCATTGACTAGATGGAGTGGAAGTAAATATTCATTGTAAACTAAAGCGCCTCTTCTCGATTGTTTCTCAGTTAGAATCATGTATGTGAATGCTTAATCTAATTTCCACGTTTTATATTTCATATAGTTTAGTAATCGGTTGAAGCATTTCAAGGTCTGGGCGCTATTTCGTGTGATGTAAACGCTGTCGTTTTGGGCGTCGCTAAGCGACAAAAAAAATTCCCTAATTAACTCCCCTCAGAGAGCGACCCTTTATGAATTTTAGTAGTCCCAAAGAAGGCAACTGTGTTCTTCTAACCAAGGGAGATTATTTCAAACCTCTGCGCATGCGCATTGGTTAACTCCCATGATGACGCTCGCCTTTATGAATTTTAGTAGTCCTAAAGAAGGCAAGAAGAATCTTTTATCAGGGGGAGAGAATTAAAAAGCGTCGCACATTGCGCAGAGCGTGTTGTAGTTGAAAAAATAAAGGTTCTTATCATAATGAATATTCGTTCTCGTGTTTGTGTTCTCTCATATTTTTTACATTAATTTTAACAATATGAAATCACATCAACACAGCTGATAAATTATTGTTACACACATTTTAAGAAATGTGAAGGGAGAGTGTATGTGTAGCATGCATGTGCGCATCTTGTACACCTCCACACGAAACAGGTACCGCCTACCTGTAACTCACGCCGTAATTTTCGTAATGGTATTCACGATATCTACTCATGTCGTTCAAACCTTTACCGAACACGAAAATACCTTTATCTAAACATTATCGTATGCAATTCCAGCAACTTCAATTGATCTGACATTCCCCTAAAGCTCAAACCCAACACTATCCAATCCCTTAAGCATCCAACACTCTCAATCTGAACACAAAAATGACAACGAACGACAGAAACTAAATCCTGTCTAACACACATTTGCAGAGTCATAAACTTAAAGTGCAAACTGTTGCCTTTCGTCTGTCTGACTGTCTGTCTGTCTGTCTCTGTCTGTCTCTCTCTTTCTCTCTCCTCTCTCTCTCTCTCTCTCTCTCTCTCTCTCTCTCTAGCATGATTAGCACAATTCCACCAGGGGGATAATTTTGCACTTGACATCAACACTTCCTCTGAAATTTTCTCCCTTGCCCCTGCCCCCCCCTCTCCCCCCCCCCCCCCCCCCTCACCACCCTCTCTCTCCTCTCTCTCTTTCTCCTCTTTCTCCTCCTTCTCCTCCTCCTCCCCCTCTCTGTTCGCAGCAGAATTTCTGTGTCAAACGTGACACTGATTACGCTGAATGCAAAATCCTTCCAGTCACTTTTTCTTTTATTATTGTTGATTTCATTTTTCTTTTTTTTTCTAGATTTTGGGTGTATTTTTTCCATTTTCTTTAGGTTTTTTTTCTGGCTTTTATTTTACCCTGAATACCTTATTGCATGCAAAAAAACTTTTATTGATCATGTTGTTTTTTCTCGTTTCGTTGAATGCTTGATGTTGTTTTGTTGGCTGCAGTGTAAGTAGTGGTAGATATCTCTGCTGTGAACTTCGGGCTGTTCTCCTTTGGGAGAGACCGTCCCTTCAAAAGTAGTGACAGTCATTTTGTTTTTAGTCCTTGCCTTATTAGATAAAAAAAAAAAAAAAAGAATCATAAAAAGAGTTTTGTATGCAATGACGTCTTCTGGACAAAATGAAAACAAGATAGAAAAAGAATCGTAAGATTTTTTTTTTAAACACATAAAACACGAAGACAAAAAAAAGCGTCTTGTGTGCTTTTTTTTTTGCCAATGACGTTCGCTTTTTAT
>CM060330.1:51991880-51994380 GCA_030674155.1 Stramonita haemastoma
CACAATATTATCTGCTTACATTGGCTGCAGTGTCATAACAATCCTTCAAATGTGAAGGGATAACTCGCAATATTCACTTCTCAATTAGAGCAAGGTACGTAAAAAGGTAAAGGTGTCCCATAACCTATGTGGTCGTAGGGGAGCGAGGCATCAGAGACCTCAACTTCTCTAGGGGCCAGCATATTGAGGGCGGCGCCCATCTCCTCTCCCTTACTGCTTTACCTTCCCTGACCCTCAAGAGGGCAGGTACCCATTTAAAGCTGAATGAACAGGGGGACTGTACTGAAGCCAAGGTGTGCGTGCAAACGGTCATCATTCCACTTGGTAACCACGCTCGATGCTGCTTAACTGTAGCTTGGGGAAAGTGAGTAGTCTGACCACTGAGCTATCCCGTTCCCATTAGAGTATCTCTGATTAAATCTATCGTGAGGGACAGTTTTATTTCAGCTTTCTTTTTCTTGTCAATGTTTAAAGTGACAGCCCCGATATGGCCTCTGTGGTCGGCAGGGCTATAAACAATATCTAACTGAGTTGAAGAGCCAAATTAATATTGTACAAAAAATCTCTATTATCGCGTCATCCAAGACACTAACACACACGCTATCGCGTATCCTCTTGTGAAAAGAGAAAACGGATTGGTAACCTCTGCTGGCATGCTACGCGTTCTGGAACATAGCTCCTTAACTTTCTCAATAGGTTAGCAGCATTTATCGCTGGACCAGCAACGACTACTATACACTGGTTGTGCTACCACCAGTGCATTCACAAGTGATGAGACAATCTCCTTCAGTCAATGTTAGGGTCTTGGAAAATGGTGGTACATAGAGATGGTATCACTTCATATAGTGCCTCCTTCGTTCTCATTTAGAGTGTGGCTTTCCCCACAAGGCAATGACTCACACACTTTGTAGGATGAGTGTGGTCGATGGAGTGAGACAGCTAGGAAAAGCCCCATCATCTATACTCTCTGATTCAGAGCAGGATTCAAGATTCATTCCTGTCATCTATTGTGGGTTGTGGAGGGGGTGGGGGTCGTAAAATCAACATTATTTTGCAAAAATAACGTAGTTATTATCAGTGAGAAAACAAAAAGCGTTGAGCAACAAAGCTTACTACAAGGAATACTGAATTGACTTGGAGTGCTATTTTTTTTAAACCACAAACCCTCTATTATCACGTCATCCGAAAGACTCCAGCCCAGGCCACCACACAGGGTCTTGTGAAAAGGGAAGACAGACTGGCAACTTCTGGCATACTACAAATTTGGAAACATTGGCCCTAAACTTTCTCAATGGGTAGACAGCATCTATTGCTAGACAGCTGACGCCTACTATACGCTGGTTGTGTTACCGCCAGTGCATTCACAAATGCTGATACAATCTCCTTCGGTTGATGTTAGGGTCTTGGAGGATGGTGGTACATGAAGATGGTATCACTCTAGGTAGCGCCTCCTTCATTCAGAGTGTGGCTTTCCCCACATGGCAGTTTCTCACAGGAGTGAGTTGCAGGCAGAGTTTGTAGGATGAGCGATGGTTGGTTATTGGAGACACAGCTGGGAAAACCCTTCATCTATAACCGCTGATTCAGAGCAATTTCCAAGATTCATTCCTGTTATTTGTCGTGGGGTGTGGAGAAGATGCGAGTCAGAAAAACAACATCATTCTGCAAAAAAATTAGCGTTGTTGTTATCAATGCAAAAACAAAGAGCATTGAACCAAATCAGACTACCACAAGATGTACTGAATTGAATTGGAATGCTAAATCAAACAAAAAAGCACCACGCCCAAGCCACCTCACATGGTCTTGTGAAAAGGGAAGACGAACTGGCAACTTATGGCATGCTACAAATTTGGAAACCTAGCCTCTTAACTTTCTCAGTGGGTAGACAGCAGCTATCACTAGACTGATGACGACTACTATACACTGGTTGTGCTGCCCCAGTGCATTTACAAGGAGGCCTACTGATACAATCTCCTTCGGTTGATGTAAAGGTCTTGGAAGTCGGTGGTGGTAGGCTACATAAAGATGGTATCACTGCATGTAGAGCCTCCTTCATTCTCATTTACAGTGTGGCTTTCCCCACATGGCAATTTCTCACATGAGTGATTTGCAGAGTTTGTAGGATGATCGATGGGCGATTGTTGGAGAGACAGCTGGGGAAAGCCCCATCATCTATACATTCTGATTCGGAGCAAGATTCATTCCTGTCATCAACTGTGGGGTACGGAGTAATTGTGGGTCACAAAAACAAGATCATTTTGCCAAAATAGCGTTGTTGTTATTAATGCGAAAACAAAGAGCATTGAACGTAGGAATAGTTAATAGGCATCTGTCAGTCTTCGAAGACTATAGGGTTGTGCTCTAGTCTTTAGAGTGCAAAGCCTGGGTAAGTAAGCATGGAGGACAAGCAGTTACCCATGCAACAGACTACCTCTCCACGTCGCTGGAAACTTCCATTGGAAAGTCAGTCGCCGATACGAATGGTTCCAGTGCCGTCGCA
>CM060330.1:51999380-52001880 GCA_030674155.1 Stramonita haemastoma
TCACTACACTACACTACACAACACTGCACTGCACTACACTACACTACACTACACTACACTACACTACACTACACTACACTACACTACACTACACTACACTACACTACACTACACTACACTACACTACACTACACCACACCACACTACACCACACTACACCACACTACTCTACACTACACAACACAACACAACACTACACTACACTACACTACACTACACTACACTACACTACACTACACTACACTACACTACACTACACTACACTACACTACACTACACTACACTACACCACACCACACCACACTACACCACACTACACCACACTATGCTACACTATACTACACCCCACTACACCACACTACACCACACCACACCACACCACACCACACCACACCACACCACACCACACCACACCACCATACTACATACCCCCCTCCCCAAGTCTTCGGATGAGACTATAAACACCGCACATGCTTTCAGTGTGTCTTTTGTCATAATAACTTTCTCACTTTTGTACGATTCTTTTCTCCCCAGAAACAAGGACTGTTCCTAATGTAGCTATCTCATTTCTTTTTTTTTCGAGCGACTGTGTTGAGACAAATTATTGATTGTACGATCCATTTCGTAGAGAACAAAGTCATATCATGCCACATGTCTACAGAATCTGTCTCCCATTCTAGTTAAGGCCGTTTGATCTATTTTCATTTCAAGTGAAAATTTTAGATAAGGTAAAAAGGAAAAAGGTAAAGATAGTTCCATAACCTATGCGTTCGTTGAGGAAGGAGATGTAAGAGACTTCATTCAGCTTCTCTAGGGGCCAACAAGTTGAGGGCGGCGCCCATCTCTTCTTCCTCGCTGCTTTACCTTCCCTGACCCTAAAGAGGGCAGGTACCCATTTACAGCTGGGTGAGCGGGGGTAGGGAGGAGGGGGGGGACTGTACTGAGGCCAAAGCGCACAAACCGGCCATCCATCCACTTGGTAACCATGCTCGATACTGCTTAACCTTGGCTTGGGGGAAAGCGAGTGCTCTGACAACTGAGCTATCCCGTCCCCACATTCCGAGTATTCTTCTCCAAGTCTTGCGCAGAAATGGATGTCTCCTGGCAAAAGAGAAGAAGGAATTATTGGTTTCTTTCCGGCGTAAGTAACGCAGGCAGGAACCCTGTTTCTGGAGTCAGAGTGTGGTTCCAGACAGAGGATTAGTGTCACCTCGGACTGCGGCTTTTGGCAGAAAATTCCAGAACATTTTTTACGACCAGTCTGTACGTATGATGTGTGGGTCCATGAGTTGCCGGAGCAGTTCGTGTTAAAGCTAGTGTGCGTAGCCAAGACATGCGCTAGAAAAAAGAAGAAGAAGAAATGGATACAAGAAAAACGACGAAGCAGAATAACAGCATGTTTGGAAAAAAAAAATGACTATGCTGGGAAAAGAAGAATTCCATAGAGAACTCTGAACTCTGAATTTTTTTTTTTTTTTTTTAACTATTTTCTTCACTTTTCATTTTAATCTTTAATTTCAAGGATAATGATATAAGCACTCATGTGCTTTTTTCACATCCAGTCTCTGTGTGTATGCAGTTTCGTTAATTTTGTCATTTTTACCCATCGGCACACAATAACTTACTCTTCCGAAATGTAGGACGGGTTTTTAACGTGTTGACAGAGAGAGAGAGAGAGAGAGAGAGAGAGAGAGAGAGAGAGAGAGAGAGAGAGAGAGAGACAGACAGACAGACAGACAGACAGACAGACAGACAGACAGACAGACAGACAGACAGACAGACAGACAGACAGACAGACAGAGACAGAGAGACAGAGAGACAGAGACAAACAGACAGTCGACAGACAGAGACAGAGACAGAAAAGAGACAGACAGACAGACAAACAGAGACAGGGACACACAGAGAGATATAAAAAAGAGAGAAAGAAATTGCTTAGTGCATTTGCGTTAAGTCTAGGTGGCAGTAGACAAAAATAAGCAAAAATGAAAGAAAAACAGTACAAAAAAGAATAAGACGAAGGAAACAGATGTAAAAAAAAAAAACTTGAATGAAAGAAAGAAAGAAAGAAAGAAAGAAAGAAAGAAAGAAAGAAAGAAAGAAAGAAAGAAAGAAAGAATGAATGAATGAAAGAAAGAAAGAATGAAAGAAAGAAAGAAAAACAGAGGGACTGAAAGAAAGAAAAAAGAAAGAAAAGAAAAAAAAAGAAAAAAAGAATGCAAAAAGAAAGAAAGGGAGAAAGAAAAAAATGACAGTCAGAAAAAAACCAAGAAAGAGAAAAACAGGGTATAAAAAGGAAGACAGGAAGCAAATAGAATAAAATATAAAAAATAATAAAACTCAGAAAAAATAACGGAATAATGGAAACACAGAAAGAAACCAAAAAAAAAAAAAAAAAAATAGGGGAAAATGACAAGAAAAATATTTTGCAGACGTGCAAATTGAAACCAGATTGACACTATAAAAAACCCAACCCAAAAGTTTTTCGCTTCATTCATTTGTT
>CM060330.1:52004380-52009380 GCA_030674155.1 Stramonita haemastoma
AGCACTCTTGTGCCTTTTTACATCCAGTCCCCGTGTGTATGCAGTTTTGTAAATCCTGTCATCTGTTCCCACCGGCACACAATGGCCTACTCTTACGAAAAACGGAACGTGCGCAAAATGTTCTGCGTGCGTTTGCACACGGGGCCTCGGTTTATAGTCTCATCCGAATGACTTTTGGAGAGAGTGGAGTCTGCACTGATGTTACCTCCAGGAGAAAAATCCCCTCGAACGGGAATCGAACCCGGTTCGTTAGATTGTGAGATGTCAGACTTGACTTATGCCTATAAATTCCCTGAGGAACATAGGGCTGCAATAACACTCCTCCAACGGACTCGGTTCTGGGAGATCCTCTTCAGCTCGGCCCACGTCATTCCAGCTGCCTTCGTCTCTTCTTCAAAGCTTCTGCGCCAGGTCTGTTTTGGTGGACCCACTTTCCGCTTCCCTTATGGATTCCAGTCAGAAGGAAGAAGTAGGCACCCATCAGTCTCGGAAGACTATGGAGTTGCACTCTAGTCTTTAGAGCGCAAAGCCTGGGTAAGTAAGTATGGAGGTCAAACTGTTACCCATGCAGCAGACCCCCCCCCCCACCCCCCCTCTCCACGGCACTGGAATGATCCATTGGAAAGGCAATGACCAATACGAATGGTTCCAGTACCGTCGCAGGAGCCACCAGAATGTTGCCATATACTGCCCCGAGCCGCCCTGGGACTCCAAACTCCCCGATTTTTACTCAGGGATGGGGTCTAAACACGACACCTGTGTGCATGCTGGGGGAGGGAGGTATATATAATTTTGTCATCCGCTCCTACCGGCACACGATGGCCTGCTCTGCCGAAAGGCGGAACGGAGTTTTAACGTGTGCGCAAGATGTTCTGCGTGCGTTCACACACGGGCCTCGGTTTCTAGTCTCATCCGAATAACTTTGACATTCAGTTCGATTTTTTCGTCAAACTGGGAAGAAAGGGCGAGGCTGGGTACGAACCAAGAACCTCACAGTTTACATATTGGCAGGCGAACGTCTTAACCATCCTGCCTCCTTCCTTGCACTCAAAGGCTTATCATAAAGATGTTAGTGTAAATGATGCTCTCATTTCTACATGGCTTCCCTGACCAAGCTTTGTTATAAACTGTCTGGCTGTACCACGGTCTGTCTCCATGATGTAAAGATGCAGACGACTGCAACAGTTCTCTCTCCATCTGGGGACTCGACTGAGGGCTCAGCATTGGGAGCTGTGTCCATGACTCTGCGTGTGTGTGTGTGTGTGTGTGTGTGTGTGTTTTTTAAGTTATTCTTTTATATCGAGGATAATGTCCCTGTGTGTGTGTGTATATGTGTGTGTGTGTGTGTGTGTGTGTGTGTGTGTGTGTGTGTGTGTGTGTGTGTGTGTGTGTGTGTGTGTGTGTGTGTGTGTGTGTGTGTGTGTCTTGTTGTTGTTGCTGTTGTTTTCTTCAATTTAACGTCTGTTCACACTAAGTGATATTAGACAAGAAAAGTGGAAAGTCTAATGGAAGTTATTGAAGTGAGTGGAAGGGATGGAAAGAGAAAGAGAGTGTGTGTGGTGTGTGTGTGTGTGTGTGTGTGTGTGTGTGTGTGTGTGTGTGTGTGTGTGTGTGTGTGTGTGTGTGTGTGTATGTGTATGTGTTGTGTAAATATTCGATTTATAATACAAGCCTTACATCTTTCAAAATCACAATGATTAGAATCTACACGATAGCAGGAGTTGTAAAATAGCTGAGATTAGAATAACAAGAAGGAAATATGACAGTTGTTATAATTCCTTTGGAGAAAATTAACAGCTAAGAATATATCAATATTTTGTTTATTTTCTACGCTGTCGTTTCTTTGCAAAAACAGGACCCATAAGCCATTCAATATTATTGTGAGTGGTGAGATCCGTATCTGTCTTGATGTGAATTTTTATTGCTAAAATCCCCAAGTTTCATATGACGTAAATGACAAGACGCATTGAATTTTTAGCCAGTTTTCCGTTAAATCAGGTTTTAAAGTAGAACAAATGGGTTTATTCTATTTTGGAAGGCAAAATGAGGATGATCTTTTTGCTAGGTTAGTTATAGCTGACCGGGTGAGATTTGACAGGATGGTGTAGTGAACATATCACGTCATTTAAAAAAAGAACCTGTATTCTGTTTTTTCCTATCATTCCTCTGCTAGAACTATGAGATTCCCCGATGGTGATATTTCCGTTTATGCGATCGCTTTCCCCTATCATTAAGGTAACCGCATTTTGACTTCGGGGATGATGATGTCTTACAACGAGACACCCATGAGATAGCCAATTTCTTTAAATGTGCACAAACACAATTATTTTTCAGCTGACTACTATTGTTCCGCTAGTTTTTTTTTTATAATACCCACGGGTACTGGATGGGAAAAAAAAGTACATGAGTGTTTATTCCATTATACATGAAAAAAAAGGAATTAAAAAAAAATACAATAGATAGATACATATTTTGTGACAAACAAACGCAAGATACAATGACAGTTATATGTCACCAACCAAACTGTCATAACATCAGCTAAAATTATTTATTTTTGTCCAAGTGAATTTCCTTTACGCGTCACGCTAAAATCAGTTGCGCTGGGTCTCACTTGTCAGGCGCTTAACGGCAGTGCAACGCATTTTCACTCATATGACAGAAAACGGTAGTTGCTGTCTGGGAAAATTTGAGTTTATAACAAATTGTTGATGATTCAGGCTTTACATACAACATAAAGATTTATTTCATTGGGAGCAGCGAAAATAATACAGATGAGTTTTGCTCGGTAGATGATGACTCTGGTTCAAATTTGACAGAATAATGTATTAGACACATCATGTAGTCTACAAGAATCTATGTATTTTCTTCACAAAAAATATATAATGAAAAATTTGGTTATGCAGGATCATTCTTTTACCTTTCAGCTGAAGATGTGATAGATTGATTTTGCAAGACAAGTTTTTTGGGATGACAGTATTTGGTAATGATATATACGGTAGCGTGTGTTCCTGATTTTCACACAAAGAAATCTGCCGTGTTTGAGCGTGCGATACACTTCACTTTAATTCGTACAAACTCGGCTACCCCGATAGTCTTTCAACTATTCTACAAACTGTCTTGTTTGTCATGCCGAACATCATGTGCACATATTACACCTGCATTATGCTTTTTTTTTATAAGATTTACCCCGCCATAGCCTTCTGGAATGAATGACATGAACATACGCAGCATGGACCTAAAGAGTTCCCTAAACGAAAAATTATTTTCGCTAGTTTTAACTAGAAATTTCAGACAGAACTGAAGTATGTTACACTGCTGTATTTTTGTATTTTAATTGACGTTTTACTTTAGTACCTAGCATGGTTTTGAGAGTGGTTTTGTTAGATTATCTGTTTGGCTTCGTTGCTTTATCTGTTTTTAAATTATTTTGCTGCTTGCTGGGTTACTTATTTGATCCCTTTTTTCTCCCTTCTTACTTCCGTTCTTCGTGTAAAACTGATTAAGAATTGTATTAGCACGGAGCATTACCCTAAAGACATATATTTTGCCCACCAGTCATGCTAATAATGTCTTTTGAGCACACAATACAAGCTTTAAGCCTGTTGTTGCTATGCTGTTGATGAATATTGACATGTACTAGGCTCTGTTTGATCAAATCCGGTGAAAACGAGAGATGCCCAACAGGCAGAAAAACAATCCCATCATTACAAAACGCAGACGATCCTTGTCATGCTATGTATCAAATGTCTGATTAATGTGTCTGGTGTATCAAGCCTGAGGCCAGTTCATGCCCGTCTGTCTCATTCAAAGCTGTCTGCAGCTCCAAAAGAACACCACGGATAAGCAGGAAGGAGGGATGGGGAGAGGGGATAAATTGATTCACTGGTGACACTAGCTATAGTGGTTAATGTGTCGGAGTCTGTCTTTGATATCTCCAGAGGTGGCTTTTGTGTTTGTGCTTGTGCAAATGTGTGAGTTAGTGCTTGCGCGCGGGTACGTGCGGGTTTATGTGTTTGGAGGGGGGGGGGGGGTGAGGATTAGATGGACGGTGGCAAGATGGTTAAGACGTTCGCCTGCCAATATGTAAACCGTGAGTTTCTGGGTTCGTACCTAGCCTCGCCCTTTCTTTCCAGTTTGACGAAAAAATCGAATTGAATGTCAAAATCATTCGGACGAGACTGTAAACCAGGCCCCGTGTGCGAACGCACGATGAACATCTTGCGCACACGTTAAAACCCCGTTCCGCCTTTCGGAAGAGCAGGCCATCGTGTGCCGGTAGGAGCGGATGACAATTTTTTTTAAAAAACCAGAATGCACACAGGTGTCGTGTTTAGACACCATCCCTGAGGGGGAAAAAATGAGCAGGCGCTGCACTTGTGGCAACGCGCCCTCCCTGGGGAGAGCAGCCCGAAATTCACGCAGAGAAATCTGCTGTGACATAAAGTGGTATAAAATAAAATGAAATGAAAAAAAAAAGATGGAGAGTGGGTGTTACCCGTTTCCAGAATCGTTAAAGGCTGATAAGAACACCCAAGAAACAAGGACGTTTTTATTGTGAATGTACCCACAAGGGAAGAGGCAATGCTTAGAGAAAGAAACGTGAGATTAGCACATAGGGCTGGGGAGAGGTGGGGGTGGGTGGCGGGTTTTTTAGTCAAAGAGACAAAGACATGTCGCAAGATATCTTGTGGTTGGAGTCAAATGTAGATGTGAAAAAGGAGAAAGAATAGTTATTCCAATTTAATGAACCAGAGGGAGTGTGTGTGTGTGTGTGTGTGTGTGTGTGTGTGTGTGTGTGTGTGTGTGTGTGTGTGTGTGTGTGTGTGTGTGTGTGTGTGTGTGTGTGTGTGTGTGTGTGTGTGTGTGTGTGTGTGTATCCAGTTACATAATGGACTGACTCTGACAAAACTTTGGGGTAGGATAAAACTAGAGAGGTGAATAGACGCATTGCCAAAATCCGAAGTAAGTTTTACTGTGCGTTTTTATAAGCATGGTTTAAC
>CM060330.1:52019380-52024380 GCA_030674155.1 Stramonita haemastoma
GAGAGCGAGAGCGAGAGAGAGAGAGAGAGAGAGAGAGAGAGAGAGAGAGAGAGAGAGAGAGAGAGAGAGAGAGAGAGAGACAGACAGACAGACAGACAGACAGACAGACAGACAGACAGACAGACAGACAGACAGACAAGGACAGAGATACAGACACAGAGAGATAAAGACAGTCAGAGACAGAGACAGAGAGAGACACAGAGAGATGTGAAAGAAGGCGTGTTTATCCACTCACATACATGCTTGTACATTTGTGCCTATGTACATGCGTGCCGGCGTGGTTGTGCATAGGTTTTATTTACTTTTTTAAAATTCATTTACTTATTTATTTATTTATGTATTTATTTATTTATTTATTTATTTATTTATCTATCTATTTATTCATTTATTCATGTACTTTTTCATTTATTCATTTAGTCTTTTCTTTCGAGAATAATGGAGTAAGCATTCATGCATGTGTGTGCATGTGCATAATGTGCGTGCGTGCGTGCGTGCGTGTGTGCATGCCTGTGTGCGGGCGTGCGGGCGTGCCTGTGTGCGGGCGTGCGGGCGTGCGTGTGTGCGTGCCTGTGTGTGTGCGTGTTTGTGTGTGCACGCGTGTGTGTGTGTGTGTGCACTTACATACGTTCGCAGGAGCACGCCTGCGTTCACGTTTGTCTATGCGTGCGTTCGCGTCTTTACTCTGCTATTGACTATTGCGACGCACTAAGGTGCAGAACATATGTGGTGTCGTTCTACAAAGTGGACAGAATCTACAGAGAAAACAATTGGTCCCCCGGTGGTATGCAAAGTTTGTTTGGAACGCATGCCTTGTACCATAATAATTATTGATAGATGAACAGATGCCAGAGCAGAGTCGAGGCTTCCCCTTCCCCCCCCCCCCTCCTCTGTTAGTGCTTTGTCTAAGCTGTATATGGTTTGGTCCTGATCTGAATGTTTTAATGTATGCGTTACATTTTCAATGGGAAACTCTTATCCTCTCCATTTCTTCACCAGATGCTTTGCAAATGCATTTACTGCAAATCGCAGGACAAAGAAAATCGGGTTAGACTCTCGATTTTTCATGAAAAAGTTGAGGGCCGGAGACGTGGGGTCTAGTTTCACGTTTGCAATCTAGACTGTGTTGCTATCGAACAATTTTTGTTATTGCCGTTGTTTCGGATTGTGTTTACATCCGTGTTGATATGAAATAGATGTGTTTAGCAATTTGAAAATAGTTTCCATTTGGTTTTAGACCGGGTTTGTGCAGTTGAACGTCTCGAGCCTGTTAGGGACAAAAAAACAGTTAAGGACGCCACAAACGTGAGCAATGTGTGCCCAAAACCATGCTACAATTATCAGGACTTCTGCTAGTAAGTCATGAACAGCTGGATAGGAGAATTTCAGAAATACTGACTGACAAATCCATTGGAGAACAAAGTTTTGTCATTTGGATGAGACTAGAAACCGAGGCCCCGTGTGCGTACGCACGCAGAACATCTTGCGCACACGTTAAAATCCCGTTCCGCCTTTCGGAAGAGCAGGCCATCGTGTGCCGGTAGGAGCTGATGACAAAATTATATATTTAAAAAAAACCCAGCATGCACACAGGTGTCGTGTTTGGACACCATCCCTGATGAAAAAATTAAAATAATGGGTAGACGCTGCACTTGTGGCGACGCGCTCTCCCCGGGGAGAGCAGCCCGAATTTCACGCCGAGAAATCTGCTGTGACATAAAGTGGTATAAAAAAAAAAAAATTAAAAATCTTTCTGGAGCCTTAATAGAGAAAGACAAGAACCAGGAAAGGGAATTCCTGTACAGTATGAGATGGCGTGTTGTGGAATTTATCCTTGCTGGTTAAAAAGCTACAGGAAACAAGTCAAAACAAAAATAAAGGCAGACAGATTCCAAACACGATTCAGGAATTAGTTCTGGGAATTATAATGATTGGGGTCGTTTCGTGTAATTGTAATTGTGTTTTGTGCACGTGCATCTGTGTCAGAGTGTGTGTGGGAGAATATCAAAAACAGACAGTTGTGTTTTGTAAGACTTTGGTGGATGTTAAGGTGGTTAAGTTTGTAGAGGGGGAGATTATCTCTGTAAAACGAAAACTAATCTCTGTAGAGTGTAGTGAATAATAATGACCAAAGGGTAATGGTTGGAGTTGGGGTAATCTAGTGATAAGAGCAACAAACTCGTGGTCTAGATGGTAATTGAAGACACGGTTACAATTCCACACTTACGTGTTGTTTTTTCTCCTTTTTTTCTTCCCTTGCATTGCAGTTTATATTTTCTTAAAAAGGATTTTCATCACCATCATTGCAAAATCTCTGTTGTGTATGTTATATGTAGCATGTTAATATTGAATAAATGTCAAGGCACATATTACTGTTCCAATTAAGTTGCAGGCAGATTTTCAGAGCATGACTAATGAAACAATGCATAGCAATCTCTCGTATCTTTATTTAAAAAAAAGGAATTTCAGTTCTCAAGGTTTTGGTTGCAAAGGAAACAGGACACGAAACAAGAATATACTAATCATAGCACAAGGAGTTTGCACAGCTACTGTAATGTTTCACAATAGAAAGGGGTGATACATTTACAATAAACAACAGCAGCAAAGCAGATACATATTTTTATATTTTATATTTTATTCTTTTATATCGAGGATACTGGGATAAGCACTCATGTGCTTTTTTTCATCCAGTCCCCGTGTGTATGCAGTTGTGTTTACATCTGTTTACATCCCAGTTTTTATCTCCAGCTGTTTACATCCCAGTTTTTATCTCCATCTGTTTACATCCCAGTTTTTATCTCCATCTGTTTACATCCCAGTTTTTATCTCCTTTCTTTCTGTTCCAGTCGGTCTCCTGCTCTCCCCCCCCCTCTCTCTCTCTCTCTTCCACTACATCCTTCCAACTTTCTGGAGCTCTTTTTTTTCCTCACCTGTCAAGCTTAGTCTTCCTCATCTCTTCCCCCTACCAAATCCAGATTCCTACACCCTCTTTTTCACTCTCTCTATCTCTTCTTCCCTCCCTCCCCCTCTCTTTTTTTCCCCCACCCATCTAACCCAAATGTTTTGAGATCTCTCTTTCCACCCATCCAGCCAAAGTCTCTTGTTCCCTCCCACCTTCTGAGTCTCCTACCCCTCTCTCTCTCTCTTACAGACAGAGGGAGAAAGGAAAAAAACCTGCTCAACTATGTATAGAACTAGCTTCAAACAGGTCAAATCTCCTGGCTACCGGCTTTTTGTGACATTTATTTTTTTGCTTTCCTTTCTACTTTTCTTCCCTTTTCTGTATAACTAGCGCGCATATTTACAGAGTCTTTTATAAGGGACATTGTCCTTTTTTGTTTATTGGTTTGTTTACAAAAATGCTTGTATGAGTTTAAATCATCCTTTCAAATGAAATGTCTTCCCTTTCTTGAAAAAAAATGGCTCGGGCTGTACATGTATAGTGAATCAATATTGGGATGCTATGAGTGCATTACTTTCCCCATTTGTATTTATGTGCATATCATTTTTTATTCTATGATACCTTTTGGGACTACATTTATGTGCTCTTTTATGTGGTATCCCCCAAGCCACCATTTAGAATGCTTTGAACTGTGTGTTCACTTCGGATTTTCTTTGTTTTATCATCCCATACAAAACGTTTTCACATTTCCTGCAGCCAGTTAATTTCTATGTCTTGGGGCTGGCTACAAATTCAACAGATACATCAATTTTGATCATATCAGAGGTTTAAGAAGCGCTGCAACTTCCTAATAAAGTGAACATTCTCTTAGATCAGATCTGGAATCGTGTTTTTATCTTTGCAAATTTCTAAAATGTTTTCATTTCTCCAAGAATGATTGCAAACAAAGACCAAGTACTTTGAATCGCTTAGCGTTCCATTCCATTTTCTCATATTACAAGTAAATTATAGAGGAGTTGATTTTTATCCAAGTGAATTATTCTTTTTTTTAGTTAGGGGACTGGATAGCTCATTGGTCAATGATATAATACATCATAATAATATAATTCTCAAACATCATCTCCTATACATCTTCCTATCAAACAGCTTGACTGGTCTTCTTTGAACAAGATTGTGATTTTGTGGGGGATTTTGTTTACAAAGTTAAAGTGTCGCTTTGACATTTTCCACTAGAGTTAACAATGATACATACTCCATTTCCTTAGCAGTCTTTTGCACAAGGTTATAAACCAGGATCCTGTGTGCAAAGTTAAAGTTAAAACCTCTTTTCCTTTCATAGAAAAGCAGACTGGCAAGAAAACGAACGAATGCAAACAAACAATTAAAATCCCACCTTTGTGATTCAAAACACGACTCAGAAATTAGCCATGGCAGTTAAAGGAATAGGGTTGTCTCGTCCAATTACAACAATTGTGTTTGTGCGCGCGTGTTTGCTCCCATGCCAGAGAGTATGACGCTAGTGTGCTTGCATGTTGTTGTTTTTTATTTCTATTATCCTTTACTACCAACACATAATCGCCTACCTTTTCCAAAGGCGGATAGGATTTTTAACAGGTGTGTGTGGTCTTTTGTAGGTGTATTTATTTATTTATTTATTTATTTATTTATTTATTTATTTATTTATTTATTTATTTATTTATTACCACTTTATGTCACACCAGATTCCTCAGCGTGAAATTCGAGCTGCTCTCCCCGGGGAGAGCGCGTTGCCACAAGTGCAGTGCCACCTTTCTTTTTTTTTAATTCTTTTTCCTATCTGCAGCTGTATTTATTTCCCCATCAGAGTGACTTTTTTTCTACAGAATTTTGTCAGGAACACCCCTCTTGATGCCGTGGGTTCTTTCATGTGCGTTAAATAACGATGTGTAACAAACGGGACCTCGGTTTATCGTCTCATCCGAAAGACTAGCGCCTAAACCACCACTCATGGTCTAATGGATGGGAGAAAATTTTCGGGCCCAAAACGGGGTTGGAAACACCGCACACTCCGACCCGGAGGTTTCGCTTTCTAGACAGGCGCGTTTAATTCAACACAGGACTC
>CM060330.1:52026880-52036880 GCA_030674155.1 Stramonita haemastoma
GAAAGAGTAGGCCATTGTGTGCCGATGGGAACAGATGACAATATTTACACAACTGCATACACACGGGGATTGGATGAAAAAAGCACATGAGTGTTTATTATATTATCCTCGATATAAAAGAAAAAAATAAATAAATAAAATAAATATATGTTTAGACACCATCCCTGAAGTTGGAAATGCGGCTGCCTTTATGGTGAGTAAAACACGGCAACATATGCAAAGTCTCATCATTGGTGAACTTTGAAGTTCTAGCTGTGGAACTGCAACAAAAACAAGAAAACCCAGCTTTACTCAGGAATATTGCCCTCAGCGCCTGGGCTTTATCAGTTGACTTACTTGACTTATGCCTGTGATTTCCCTTGGGAACAAAGGGCCGCAACAACACTCCTCCAACGGACTCGGTTCTGGGAGATCCTCTTCAGCTCGGCCCACGTCATTCCGGCTGCCTTCGTTACAGTTCTTGATAAAACCACTGACGCTGAGGGCAACAGCAAAGTGAGAGGCTGTATGATCAGTGGCTTTCTTTCCCACTCATGGAATTCCACTCCACAGCTTAGTCTTTTAGTGATCGACTATGACTCTCTGACAAGGAGGCTTGCCTTGCACAGTCCTTATGTGCTGCTGCAGCCCTGGGGGCTAGTTGGCCTTTGGGGAACATCTCCAACGCTGACTGTCCTTGTACCCTCGTGGCCGAGAGAGTGGGGATGTACTGTGGGCAAGGCATCTCCACTATAATCAAATTTCTGCCCAGTTTCCAAAACAGCAGCTGCCTCCTCTGCTGTTTTGGAGGTAGGTCATCGTCGAACACGACAGACAGACAAATAAACACACAGGAATAAAACTTCAAGGAACATTAGACATTCAACGTACCTGCTGCACCATCCGACAAGTGTTTTCAAAAACTTCAAACCATCATAAATCTTCAAAACACTGCAGAAAAAGCTTTGGCGGTTACTGGGTCAGAAAGATCACTTTCAAAAGATCCTCATTTTGAACCTTAAGGAAACGTCTCCAAAAAAAATCCAGCTTACTTCTAAAGAACACAGAACAAGCACCGATTTTTAGAACTAAACCATATGGAAACTCTTGAAATTTCAAGAGCCTGCTTGTTTTTTTTCTTTTTTCCTTCCAGTATTTTGAACGGAAGTGTTCGATGGTTGTTCAAGGAGGTAACGATGTTCGTAAGATAAGGGATGAAACACGTGTTCATGATCTGTCAGTGGTTTAGAAAAAAGCAGAAGCAGAAATTATTTTAAGAAGGAGGAAAAAGAGAATAAGAAAGGAAGACAGAACGGAAAAAAGAAGAAGGGAAAAGATGTTGAAAAGGAAGACAGAAACGAAAGGGGGGGGGGTAAATAAAGAAGAAGAAGAAGAAGAAGAACAAGAACAAGAACAAGAACAAAAACAAGAACAAGAACAAGAAGAACAAGAAGAACAAGAGCAAGAACAAGAACAAGAACAACAAGAACAAGAACAACAAGAACAAGAACAACAAGAACAACAAGAACAAGACGAAGAAAGAAAGAAAGAAAGAAAGAAAGATAGATAGATAGATAGATAGATAGATAGATAGATAGATAGATAGATAGATAGATAGATAGATAGATAGATAGATAGATAGATAGATAGATAGATAGATAGATAGATAGATAGATAGATAGATAGATAGATAGATAGATAGATAGATAGATGGATAGATAGATAGATAGATAGATAGATAGATAGATAGATAGATAGATAGAGAGTGAGGGAGACAGAGAGATACAGAGACAAACAAAGAGAGACAGAGACAGAAGGCCAGCCAGAGAAGAAGCAAGATAGAAGAGATGTAGCATATCACTCCCGCTGACCTATATCTGTTCAGCAGAAGACTAGCTTAACTTTAACAGACAGCGGAATATGACACTGATTGGCACAACACCAGACCCCCTCCACCCTAGTCAATGGCCTCCGAACACGTTCACTGCAGATTGGCAGTCTGGCTGTTTGTAAGATAGGCCTACCAAAACAGCGAAGGTTGCGGGAAGGGGCAGAGAGTGCAGATTTATTTATCTATCTTTATTCATCTCCTTCTTTATTGTTTTGTTCATTCTTCGGCTAAGAGCCCCAAGGTTCACCAATGGTGTCTGTCATAAGAGCAATAATGCGTTGTGCTGCCGTCAAGCGCCTGACAAGTCAGGCCCAGCGCATCAGATTTTGTCGGGGATTTAAACAAGATTAGCAGGTTTGGCTATCTTAATGTTGGGGAAAAAAACAGTCACATTCCCAAAGATCTGACCATTGGGGAATTACAGAACTCTAACCAAGGAAGGGGGAAAAAAAAAAAAAAAAGGGGGGGGGTGTTACTTAAGTATTTGTGTTCTAAAAGAGAGAGAGGGTACAGGTTGTGATTTTGAGTGTTTTGATACAGGGATGTGGGTGGAATATAGACAGAAAAAAAAACTGAAGCTGTAGTTTGAGTTTGCTGCTGTTGTTGTTTCTGTTGTAGTTGTTGTTGAATCGGAGGTTTACCAATGGTGAGATCTTGCGTAATTCACCGTTTTAATTATCATTAAGACAGCCGCAATCCCACTTCGGTGATGGTGTGTAAACACGAAACCTCCGGTTCCGTGCATACCTTTTTAAAAAAATATATATTGTCATCTGTTCCTACTGGCACAAAATGCCTACTCTTCTGAAAGGTAGAACTGGCTTTAAACATTGTGCAAAATTTTCCTACGTGCGTTTGCTCACAGGGGCTGAGTTTATTGTCTCATCCGAAGGACTTTCAGAAAGAGGAATCAGTAGTAAAAAAAAAAAAAAAAATATATATATATATATATATATATATAATATATATATATATATATATATATATATATATAAATTGAGAGAGAGAGAGAGAGAGAGAGAAAGGAGTACCATATCCTATGTGCTCGTAAGGGAGCAAGGCATCAGAGACCTCACCTTCTCCAGGGGCCAGCATATTGAGGGTGGCGCCCATCTCCTCCCCCTCACTGCTTTACCTTTCCTGACCCTAAAGAGGGCAGGTACCCATTTACAGCTGGGTGAACTGGGGGTCTGTACTGAAGCCAAGGTTCGCAAACGGCCACCCATCCACTTGGTAACCACGCTTGATGCTGCTCAACCGTAGATTAGAGTAAGCGAGTGCTGTGATCACTGATGTTATTTTAACTCTGGAATACGAACACTGGCCCCTCTGTAGTGACTCGATCCCAGGGTGTTATATCACAAAGGCAACGCTCAAACCACTCGGCTACCCCTTCCCCTACAGTGATAGTTATTCCTCCCCTGCTATAATGGCTGTTTGTTTCTGTCACATTCGCTCCAGTGAATAAGATGCGCTGAAAGAAAAGGAGAAGAAAAAAAAGACGGAAAAGACCAGGGAGGAGAGAAAACAAGGGTGAAAGAATAGAATTGAAAGAAAATTGGACAGGACTGACCGTTGAAAAGGGCAGAGGTTTCCTTTTTCGGGAAACGCCATTGATTTGAATTATCTGTTATAGTATAAGGGCTCCAGTGTGTGTGTGTGGGGAGATCATGAGTCTGTTTGTCTGTCTGTGTCCAGTAGTCTGTATCTACAATTTTCTCTTTCTCTGTTTCTCTGTCTCTGTCTCTCTCTTTCTTAAAGTCTGTCTCTGTTTCTGTCTTTATGTCTGTATGTTTGTCTGTATGTCTGTCTCTCTCCTCACTCCCTCAAACAAATTAATAAAACTGCATACACGTGGGGACTGGATGTAAAAAAAAAAAAAGCACATGAGTGCTTTTTCCATTATCCTCGATATAACGAATAGACAAATAAAAGACACACACACTCCAACACACACACACACACATACACACACACGAACACACACACACGAACACACACACACGAACACACACACACTCCAACACACACACACACACACACACACACACACACACACACACACACACACACACACACACACACACACACTCCAACACACACACACACACACACTCTCCAACACACACACACACACACACACACACACACACACACACACACACACACACACACACACACACACACACACACACACACTAAACCCCCAACAGTGCATAGGGGCTAATCTCAGCCTCTTCCCCAAAGGAAAGGTGATGGAATTAAGGGCCAGTGCCCTTGGCATCTCGGCTCCTTGCTTACAAAGTTTGAAAAGCTGGGATGAGATGGGGGGAGGGGGGGTAAGGAGGGAGGGGGGGTAAGGGGGGAGGGGGGGTAAGGGGGGAGGGGGGTAGAGGGAGGGTGGAGGGTGGCAGGCCAGGCAAGTTAATTCTCTCTCTGTGTCTCTGTCTCTGTTTCTGTCTGTCTCTCTGTTTATGTCTGTCTCTCAGTCTCTCTTTCTATCTCTCTCTGTCTCTAACTCTGTCTTTCTCTGTCTATTGTCGCTCTGTCTCCATCTCTGTCTCTCTCTGTCTCTCTCTGTCTCTCTCTGTCTCTCTCTGTCTCTGTTTCTCTCTCTCTCAGTGTTTCAGTCTAACTAGATGACTCTCTCTGTGTCTGTCTGTCTGTCTGTCTGTCTGTCTGTCTGTCTGTCTGTCTGTCTGTCTGTCTGTCTGTCTGTCTCTCTCTCTCTCTCTCTCTCTCTCTCTCTCTCTCTCTCTCTCTCTCTCTCTCTCTCTCTCTCTGTGTCTCTCTCTCTATGTCTCTCTCTCTGTCTCTGTCTCCATCTCTCTCTCTCCCTCTCTCTCTCTGTCTCTGTCTCTGTCTGTCTGTCTGTCTGTCTGTCTGTTTGTCTGTCTGTCTGTCTGTCTGTCTGTCTGTCTGTCTGTCTGTCTCTTTCTCTCTCTCTCTCTCTCTCTCTCTCTCTCTCTCTCTCTCTCTCTCTCTCTCTCTCTCTCTCTCTCTCTCTCTCTCTCTCTCTCTCTCTCTCTCTCTCTCTCTGTGCCCCCTTTTTTCCTTAAAGCTGAAAGGATGTTCTGGCCCTTCAGCTCATCAGTTTCAATTCTTTATCGTCACCGGTTTGCACCCAGTGCACCTGCATGAGAAGATTGCTGTAGAGGTATGTCTAGTGCCACGTTTATTGGCCTAGTGCTCGAGAGTTTCAGCGGTATAGGCAGCCATACTTTTATTTCAGAGGACTATTTTCTTCTACTATCGGAGAGTGTAGATTATTCTTGAGAGCTTTTTTAGATGAAAAATAATCTTAACATACATTAATCAAAGCATGAACTGTTCTTATGCATAGGTTTTGGGGCTTTTTTGCTTATGTCATTAACTCATGAAGCTTTTAGCGTTACCCAGGAATGACTAGAACTGTCACGACTTTTTGTGTGTTGGGATGAAAGCTGTCTTCCCCGAAGTCAGAATGCGGCTGTCTTAATGGTGGACAAAAATGATGGTTTTTGCAAAAATCTCACCATTGTGAACCTCTGAACTTTAGCCGAAGAACGAAGAAAGACTTCTATGATTAGCAAAATCATGGCGGAACTGTTCATTTTAAAAACAAATTGATTCCAAATATTGGTGGAAAAGGAGGAGTCTCATGCAAGCTGTCAAGTGTCTGTGTCTTTTCCCTTAGAATAGTTTTATGGCGTGAGGATTTAGGATAAGGGTTAGAATTAGGAACTAGCATTAGAATTCCTGTTTAAAATTCTATGCAGAATCTCTCTCACACAATACATGCAAATCTGCCCACGAATCATCAAATCAATCAATGTAATCTGTCTGCTAACTCCCAAAATGAAAAAAAGAGCTGTCTCATTTTGCAGCATTTCCATTCCAGAAGCTGTCATTGACCAGATCCCTGTCTCTGATTCCAGTGGCAACGATCACTCTGACTGACTCCTCACTGGTCTCTTTCCATACGAGACTGCTGGTCTTCAGCACATTGGAAGCCATGATACCCGCTCAATGTTCTGGAAGTCGGAATATGAGAATGGCTTTTGGCCAGTCTTCTCTGGCTGTTGGTCACATCTCGAATGTAATCCAAGATTGCTGTCCGTCCGATCATTTTTCCTTCCCATCCTTTTGTCCAGGCTTTATCACCTGCTAGTTAAACGTTAAAGTCTGTCCCGAGCCTAAGGCTCATCAGGCCGGTGCTTATCCCGGTTTCTGTGGCGTTAAGCGACTGAGAGTCATAGACTCCCCCCTGGATAGGACGCCAGTCTATCACAGGGTTAACCCCCAACACAAGGTTGGTACCCCTTTTACACCTGGGTGGGGTGAGAAAATAGCCGTAAAGTGCCTTTTCCAAGGGCACAACGCCATAGCCGAAAGCTGGGATCGAACCCGCAACCTTTAGATTACGAGTCCAACGCCCTAACCACTGGACTACAGCGGCGGCTTCACCTGCTAGGCATTGCTTGAATTCAATGCAGGATATCTGCCCATATATTCTATCATTCTGATGTATCCTGCACTTTCTCTCTCTCTCTCTCTCTCTCTCTCTCTCTCTCTCTCTCTCTCTCTCTCTCTCTCTCTCTCTCTCTCTCTCTCTCTCTCTCTCTCTCTCTCTCTCTCTCTCTCTCTCTCTCTCTCTCTCTCTCTCTCTCTCTCTCTCTCTCCCTCTCTCTCTCTCAAACTTTATCAACTTCCCATCAGATTCTATTCAAATCAACCACTTGGAGACTGCTGTGGGTGACTAAAAAAACACACAAAAAATCGAACTCAAATATTTCAGTTAAAATGTTTCCACTATCTCCTTTTGTGTCAGATCTTCATGCATAAAGTTATGCAGCTTTGCTATGTCTAAAACACAAGGACACAACACGAAATAAGCAGTCTACGATCTATTGCTTTAGAGCAATATATTTTAATGTTTCTATTTTTGGGGGGGGGGGGTAATTGATTTGTTTGTCAGTTGACATACAACAATCAATGATTGTTTCAAAGAAATCCAGCTTTTTGGGGACTATTGCTTTTAGATGGAGGTTTGGTTTGTTTGCTTGTAATTGAGGAATTTGGGGGGGGGAGGGAGGAGGACCTGTTAATGTTGTTTTTTAGTTGTTTTTTTTATTTTATGGTTGACCTTTCTCATTTGTTTGTTTGGATGGGGTTTTTTGTTGGTTGTTTTTTTGTGTGAGGGGGTACCTTTCTTTGTATTTTTGCTGCTCACATTATTTCTTTGCAGCTTCGAGTTTGCCAGCGGTCCGGCAGCTAAAAAGTAATCAAAAAGTTTAAAGCCAAATTGTGTTAAAGCTCTTCAACTAATCAACTTTTCTTCTAACACCTTAAAACTTGCCTTTCTAATGAGCTAGGAGGCTTTTACTTCTTTACCTACCTGCTGATTTTAACCGATGTCTCTAAGGACAGGATGCGTGTCTATGTGTGCTTAAGGGTAGGCGTGTTATTTGTGGTGTGTATGCAAATGTGTGTGTGCATGCACGCTAAAGTGTACGTAAGCGAAGCGTGCGTGCGTGTGTGTGTGTGTGTGTGTGTGTGTGTGTGTGTGTGTGTGTGTGTGTGTGTGTGTGTGTGTGTGTGTGTGTGTGTGTGTGTGTGTGTGTGTGTGTGTG
Source organism: Stramonita haemastoma (assembly GCA_030674155.1). Lineage (NCBI taxonomy): Eukaryota > Metazoa > Mollusca > Gastropoda > Neogastropoda > Muricidae > Stramonita > Stramonita haemastoma. The sequence continues at coordinate 52,034,363 of CM060330.1, forward strand.
TGTGTGTGTGTGTGTGTGTGTGTGTGAGCGTGTGCACTCATGCACAAGCCTTTAAAAACAGACATGAAGAATAGTTCAGGTCTGATGTACCTGGCATTGTCCATCACTGACTATGAACACAGCAATGAAACACGCTTCAGATATCACGTGCTGTATTTTGCACTGTGCGTCACTGACTGAAGACAGCTATAATACAGGCTTCAGATATCACGTGCTGTATTTTGCACTGTGCGTCACTGACTGAAGACAGCTATAATACAAGCTTCAGCTAGCACGTGCTGTATTTGGCACTGTGCATCACTGACTGAAGTAGGCTTCAGCTATCAAGTGCACTGACTGTGAAGACGGCACTGAACCAGGATTCAGCTATCACGTGCTATATTTAGCACTGTGCGTCACTGACTGAAGACAGCTATAATACAGGGTTCAGCTAGCACGTGCTGTATTTGGCACTTTGCGTCACTGACTGAAGACAGCAATGAAACAGGCTTCAGCCTTCAAGTACTGTATTTGGCAATGTGTGTCACTGACTGAAGACATCACTGAAATAGGCTTCAGCAATCACATGCAGTATTTGGCACTGTGCATCAATGACTGTGAACACAGCAATGAAATAGGCTTCAACAATCACATGCTGTATTTGTCACTGCGCATCAATGACTGTGAAAATACAGCAATGAAGTAGACCTTAGCTCTCAAGTGCTGTATTTAACACTTTGAAGCTGGCACCAATCATTTTGTGAAGAAGAAGAAGGAATAATCATATCCTCACTGGGGACTGATACGTGTAGCTGTTAAGCGCGTTACGTAACGTGACAAAGGCACGCAATCATCTCCGCACCAACAGTGCTGCTGCTGCAGCAAGGGCAATAACCTGACAAAAACTGGAGTGGAGCCAAGTTTCTGGTTGTTTTGGGTAGGGTTGTATTTTAGAGGAAGGGGGTGGTGGTGGTGGTTATAGGTAAGTGGAGGTGGTGGTGGTGGGTAATAGCAGAATGATAGCTATTCTATTCACTTGGCTGCACACCCAGCCAGGGGAAAATGTGTTAGTTTTTTTTCTGTGCAAATTAGCTTCTGGACAATAGTCTGTTTGGCAACGTTTATACGAATGTTTGTCCTATGTGACTGGCGAAATATACTACCGCAGATTTTGGGGGTATAGCTATCATTAACTTGAGGATGGGGGACGGGGGAGCGAGGGGGGAGGGGGGGAGGTCTCTGTGGACATGGTTGAAGGACAGAGGGTGGAGTTATTACCCCTTTCTAACACTCCCCTGGCTGCTATCTGTATCCAAAACGCCATTTAATTTCCAAGTAGTTATCAGGAGCTTTAAATCCTTACAGAAAACGTTTTCAATTAAAACAGAACTTACACATGCTTAAAGCTGATGGACCAGAGATCTAGTTAGTGGGGGGGTTTCTACCTATGAAATGTAAGTAGGTTGAACACGAAGTAGGCTTTAAAATATAAGTCAGTGTATATGTTTCATAGTAGTAAAAAGTGTCCTGCCCTGTAGTTAGGTTAAATCCACAGTACGGGGCTATGAAATATCTTTATAAACCTAAGCCTGTCTCTCATGGCTAGTACAATTCTTTCTTTTGCATTTGTTTCCTATTCAAATCAACACGGTTTAGGCAAAATAGCGGGCGTTTGATTTTAAGTTTTTATATCAGGAAAGCTCAACCAGTGTGATAAAGACACAGATGGTTATTTTTAGCACTCCACGCACCTTAGGTAAACAGTCATAAGGGAGAAAATCCCAGCTGACTATAATCCACCCTCGACTAAGGTTCAAAAGCATTTTTTTAAAAGAGGATCCAGCCAAAGAGAGATCTTTAAGAAAAGGAAAGATGTATTGAACACACAGCAGAGAGCTTGAAAAGGAAGAGTGTGCTGTTGAAAGTTAAAAGGTAAAGGTGTCCCATAACCTCTGTGGTCGAAGTCGAGAGAGAGAGAGAGAGAGAGAGAGAGAGAGAGAGAGAGAGAGAGAGAGAGAGAGAGAGAGAGAGAGAGAGAGAGAGAGAGAGAGAGAGAGAGAGAGAGAGAGAGAGAGAGAGAGGAGACAAGACAAGACAAGACAAGACAAGACAAGACAAATTCTTTTATTCGAGGATAATAGATAAGCACTCATGTGCTTTTTTACATCCAGTCCAGAGAGAGAGAGAGAGAGAGAGAGAGAGAGACAGACAGACAGACAGACAGACAGACAGACAGACAGACAGACAGAACAAGAGACAGATACAGAGAGATAACTGCAGTTGTGTAATGATAACGACATGAGAGACAAACAGATAGTTGGACAGGTACACAGACAGACAGACAGACAGACAGACAGACAGACAGACAGACAGACAGACAGACAGACAGACAGACAGACAGGAAAATGCAGGGGGAGGGGGGGGAATCACAGTTGTGCAGACAACTGAAAAAACCACTCCGTACACATCACAAGTTGTGTTTGGCAAATAAGCAGTTCTGTCCTTGTTAGACTGCGAAAGATAAAAAGCAGGGGGGAGG
>CM060330.1:52044380-52074380 GCA_030674155.1 Stramonita haemastoma
GTGTGTGTGTGTGTGTGTGTGTGTGTGTGTGTGTGTGTGTGTGTGTGTGTGTGTGTGTGTGTGTGTGTGTGTTGTGTGTGTGTGTGTGTAATCAATGGCTGACGTTTTAAATTTTGATGAGGTAACAGTTGTGACTTTGTTTTGCTTATTAGCCGAGTTTCTGTATTTGGATTTAGGTGTCAGGTTTAAGTCTTTGGTGTCGTTTCCATTTTAGTTTCATGATTTAGTTTCTGTGTTTGAGCTAAGTTTTAAGTTAAAAGCATTACCAATTTCACACCAAGAAATTGGTCCAAACTATCACAAAACAATACACGAAAATGTGATGTCAAATATTTAAATCGAAAGCAATGCAATTCAATGCAATGTATTGAAATACAAGACTGCAATACAATGCAATGAATTGCAATGCGATTCAACAGATCATAAAACAATGCAAAGACGCACACTATTCAGCGACCTGAGGAAGATGGCGTGTCCTACGGAGGTGACTCTGCAAACCAAGCTGTACGGCCCACAAGAGGAGCTGGAAAGGACGTAGGCCCTACCATTATTTTTCCCAGACATATCTGACGGTGTAAAGAGAACGAGAGAAGAAAAGAAGAATAAAATGCATACAACACAATGCGATATGTCGCTGTTGTTGCTTTATTATTGCTATTGTTGGCTTTGTTGTTGTGGGACCATTTAGTAAACACTAACTGAAAAGTTTGAATTGCGTGCATGTCTGTTTTCAAGAGCACTTTGTTAGTAACAGCCATGGTCCGACTTCAAAGAATTTTGTTCATCTTTATAAAAAAAAAAAAAAAAAAAAAGAGTGCAAGTTGTTACGTCAAAAGCTTATTATGGATGAAGTACACTCTCAATATGACCGTTTGAATCATAAGAGCAGTACAATGAGCAACACAAAACAACACATTGTACAGCACAAAACAATATACTTGTATGCAATACAAAAACAGTTTAATAGTTTTTGTATTATGCAGTACTGTATTGTTTTGTGTTGTATAATAGTGTGTTTTGTGTTGCCTCTTACACTGCTTTTATGGTTTGGAATGTAATGTTGAACAATATGAACAGTGCAGATATTTTAAACATCAACTAACTGAAGCCAAGACAGGCTTAGGAGGGAGTGGGAAGAATTGATATTAGCCTTGATCTTCAAAAGACCGTGGCAGGAGACCACCAAGTATTTAAATAAGACTTTTTTTCTGTTAACCTGACTTATAACAACGAAGATAATCAAGATAATGTTCTGGAGACCTAGCCGGCCTTTGTTTTGTGTCGTGTTATATACCACTTTAAGTCACAGAAGATTTTTCTGCGTAAAATTTGGGCTGCTCTCTCCACGGAGAGGATGTCACCACAAGAACAGCGCCAGATATTTCTTTTCTTTTCCTGTCTGCATGTGTAATTGTTACCTTGTCAGAGTGAAACTTTAAACTGCAGAATTTTGCCAGGGACAATTTTCTTGTTGCCGTGGGTTCTTCCTTGTATACTGAATGTGTGTCGCGCATGCACAGGATCTTGGTTTATCGTCTCGTGGAAAAGACTGTCTTCAGCACCACCACATAAGGTCTTGTTGATGAGGGAACAACTTAGGGCCCTAACAGGAATCAAACCCACACTCCTATCTGTGTTACAGATTAACCAAAGCCCCCAAATTTTAACAAGAAAATATCTACAAGGAGATTTAAACCCACAACCACAGAACTAGCAGTCTAACAGCACATAAAATTAAAAAGTTAAAGTCTGTCCCGAGCCTAAGGCTCATCAGGCCGGTGCTTATCCCGGTTTCTGTGGCGTTAAGCGACTGAGAGCCATAGACTCCCCCCTGGATAGGACGCCAGTCTATCGCAGGGTTAACCCCCAACACAAGGTTGGTAACCCCTTTTACACCTGGGTGGGGTGAGAAAATAGCCGTAAAGTGCCTTTTCCAAGGGCACAACACCATAGCCGAAAGCTGGGATCGAACCCGCAACCTTTAGATTACGAGTCCAACGCCCTAACCGCTAGACTACAGCGGCGGCAGCACATAACATTAGACCAAAGCAATTGTATCAGAAATAGATAAAAATCACCTTTGTTCTTTTTTTTCTATGAACAAAGTTCAATCAGTTAAGTTTCTTTTTTTTTCTATTCCAGCGTGCCCACGCTGATTCTAAGACCAGATTTGTTTAAATTCGTCCTCTGGGTGTAATTTCAACTTCGCCTTTAAATCATTTCCTCCAAGCCAACTATGGGTCAATGTTGAAACACACAAGACAAGGAAATATCATTGTCCTTTGTTTTCTTCTTTTTAGCTAATCGAACAGACTGGGTTTTTTGTGTGTCACTTTGTTGTGTTATATTTTCCTTTGAAAATATGACGTCAATCGCTAGACACAGCAACAAATAAACAAAGAAAAAAACTGAAGATGATCTACAATTTTGTGGGGGGTTTTTCTTTAGTGGAACAATGATTTCATGTTTAAAGTCTAGAAAACAAAGTTTTTTTAATTAAGAGATATGTGTGTGTGTGCATGTGTGTGTGTGTGTGAGAGAGAGAGAGAGAGAGAGAGAGAGAGAGGTGTGTGTGTGTGTGTGTGTGTGTGTGTGTGTGTGTGTGTGTGTGTGTGTGTGTGTGTGTGTGTGTGTGTGTGTGTGTGTGTGTGAGGGAGGGAGGGTGGGGCATAGGTGTGGGGGTGGGATTGCAGTGTGCTTGCATGTAAGTCTGCAAGCATGCACGTGTATACATACACGCGCGGGTGTTCGCCAGATAGCGAGAATGCGTGCATACGTGACAGCGACTATGTGGGTAGTTGGGTTTTCGTTAAAGTGGCGCAAGAGTAGCATCTCTGGTAGGGGGAGGAGACAGCTTTGGTGTGCAAGTTTGTGCGTCTGTGCGTGCATGCCTGCGCATGCAGACGCCCACACCGTCTCTGTGTGCAATTTTAGCTTTCCTTTTTTGCGCACTGTGGCCTTTGATTAAAAAACTGTTTGTTTGGGGTTTTTTGGTAAAAATAAAGATTCACAAAGAGTAATTTATTCTTCATCTTGTTGCAGACCTGCAATCCCTTTAAGATTCCAAAAATGGTTATCTTCCTATTGTTTGAGGTTACTGCTTTGTGTTGTACAAGCACATCATTTTTGGGTGGTTTTGTTTTGGTTTGGTGGGGGGTCTTTATTTTTGGTTTGGTTAATTAAGAAAGTAGAGTAAACGTGAAATCAGAGGTAGATAGAAAATAAACAGACAGACAGTCAAAATCCCGATTATACTTTCTATATAAATAACCATTCAGACAAAACCCCACTATTTCATTTTTCAATAACAATCACTTTTCAAAGTTTCTTCCTTTACAAAATGCCTACTCTATCAGCAGTCTATTCTGAGAGAAAAAAATAGGAAGCAAACTCACAGTCGTGCATCATAAAACAAAAACTTCAATCACTTCTAACCAAAAACAAAAGCGGATTAAACTTGTCTCGAAAACAACAGTTATCAGAGACTGGTGTTGGTTTATACAATTAAAACCGTAGGAAAACTAACTCTGGCATCTATCAATTTTTCTTTCTTTAACAGCATCTTGATTTCTTAGCAAAGTTCCAAAAAAGGAAGCTTTATTGCTTCAATCTGTGAAAATGGATGTCTCCTGTATCCATTTACCTTGGCGTATTAAACGTAAATAAATGTAAAAATGATAGGGGAGAGAGGGAGGGGGCGTATCTTTTTAATGCAGACGAGACTAACTATGTGCCTACGTGAGTGCAATGCGTGCTTTCATGTAGGCGTGTGTGTGTGTGTCTGCTTGAAAATGAATACGTTTTTTTTTGTAAGCACGTGTACAGATGTGTTTATATTTGGTAATACATATGGTGGACGCTAGAGTCGAGTGGTTAAAACCGTTAGACTTCAATCCCATAGGTCCTTGAAGCCATGGGTTCGAATCCCAGCAGGGCGCGGAGTTTGTTCAAGGTTGGGATTTTCATGATCTCGTATGTCAACTTCAAGGGTAGATTTGCTAAAGTTTTAGTCTCTTTTTTTCAGTTACACTTGCAGAAAATTAAATCTACACGTTAAAGATTCTGTAGTTGATGTCAGCGTACGGTAGACTTACGGAAGCATAAACATACCCAGCATGCAACCTGTACAATGAAATGAGCTGCTCTGAAGTCAGAGTATGTCAGCTGAGGTCTTCAGGAAGACTTCCTGCAGAATCACAGGCACAGGAGAAAAGCAGACAATTCAACCGCCACCCGGTAAGAAAATTCACATATAAAAAGATAAGAGTGACACCACGAAGTAAGAAAATTCACTGATGAAAAGAAGATAAGAGTGACAGATATAAAAACTATGGTTTGATTACAATAATAATCACTAATATATATAATATATATATAATATATAGAGAGAGAGAGAGAGAGAGAGAGAGAGAGAGAGAGAGAGAGAGAGAGAGAGAGAGAGAGAGAGAGAGAGAGAGAGAGAGAGAGAGATGTATATATATGTACATATCTACGAAATTAAATGTCAACTAAATATCAAGATTGTGTACGAAAGAGGAAGGAAGGGAGGGGGGGAGGGGAGAGAGAGAGAGAGAGAGAGAGAGAGAGAGAGAGAGAGAGAGAGAGAGAGAGAGAGAGAAGAGAGAGAGAGAGAGAGAAGAGAGAACAGACAGACAGACAGACAGACAGACAGACAGACAGATACACAATCAGACAGAGACAGACAGACCAACCGACCGACAGACAGACCGACCAACCGACAGACAGAGACAGATACAGAGAGAGGGAGAGAGACAGACAGACAGACAGACAGACAGAGACAGAGACAGAGAGAGATAGAGAGAAAGAGCATAAGCCATTTCCTGCCATACCTATTCATACGCTCATAATAAAGATCACGCCTATAGAAATCTATACCCGCAAAGATTACACATTCATATCTTCCTACAAACTGATCTTCAGCTAACAATCTTTATCCAGTCTATCTGTCTGCGCGTACTTGCAATGTGAATACACAGTCACGTGTGTTGGCTACCCGAGTGTTCTTATTGTTGTTGTCTGAAAACATCCTCCATCGATTGGTCACAATAATTTCAGAATGACCTTTTCGGTTTTTCGCTGGAATCTCTTTTCAAACACAGTCTCTCTTTGTGTGGGCTTTTTCCTGCTGTAGAACTGAACTGGTCTTTTATAGAGTTGGGTTTTTTTTTTTAGTATTTTAGAACTGTTCCTACAATGAGGAAACTTGCCATACAGCTAACGGATATAGAGGCAAATCTACAGAGACATATACAAATACACATCCTCTTCTCTGTCTCTTTGTTTCTGTCTGTCTGTCTATCTGTTTGTCTGACTGTCTCTCTGTCTCTGTCTGTCTGTCTGTCTGTGTCTGTCTGTCTGTCTGTCTGTCTGTCTGTCTGTCTGTCTGTCTGTCTGTCTGTCTGTCTCTCTCTCTCTCTCTCTCTCTCTCTCTCTCTCTCTCTTCTCTCTCTCTCTCTCCTCTCTCTCTCTCTTCTCTCTCTCTCTCTCTCTCTCTCTCTCTCTCCTCTCTCTCTCTCTCCTCTCTCTCTGCCTGTCTCCCTATAGGGATTTTGTCCTTTGTATTGTGTAAGCCTATGTGTGTGTGTCTGGTGTTATATTGTATGTATATATATATATATATATATATATATATATATATATATATATATATATATATAATAAATAATAATACATGGAATTATATAGCATATTTACATAGCATATTACATAGATTTATATTTATATAATTTATTTATATATATATATCATATATTATATATATATATTGTTTGTCCTGAAAAGAAAGGTATTGTTTTTCATTGTTGGGGTTTCGGTCGTCGTTGGCCATTCCTCAGTTTGATATAACAGGGTCACCCAGAACATGCGCTCTGTCTCACTCATCATACCTGGAAATCACTGTGAGTTTGTTAATTCCTCATTTGAGAGGATAAGAAAGTATTTGGAATTGAAAAACGTACTGGATTAAAGGTGTGCCTGGCTACTTTCAAAATTTCTGACCTCGTAGTCAGCGATACTCTGACTTCAGAGAATTTTTTGTTCTCTGTTTATGGAAAACTACAGATGGCTGGCTATGCCAGGAGCTTGTCGAAATGTGACAAAAGTCCGGTTTGAGTATCGTCTTACCCCGCGGCAGTGCTAGTGGTGTCACCACAAGAACAGCGCCACCCAAATCAAAGATGCTAGTAAAGTGTGTAAACATACAACTGTGCTCTCTGCTGGTGCCGTGGTCTCTTTTACTGAGCAAAAGTTGGGGTCGGATGGGATTCAACCCGGCGCTATATCACATCTTCTCGAAATGTGCCTTGTTTGGGGTTTCAGTTGTGCGCTCACGCATGCGTGCGCGCGCTTGTGTTTGTGTGTGCGTTTTATTGTGTGAGTGTACATTTTGCAGCTGTCCTGTACTGTTCTTTGGTTTATCATATCGTATGTTATCATTATCATTATATGTAAAATGTAATGTTGCGGGGCTGTGGTGTTGCCACAAGAACGGCGCCATGCATATTAAATATGCTAGAAAAGTCTCTACATATACAGTAGAGTACTTTCTTGTTGCTGTGGGCTCTTTTACTGTGCAAAAGTATCTTAGAAATCAAAAGATTAAATTATGAAGGTAAACAGAAACACACAGACAAGAAAGGAAGAAACAGCGGTGAGCTCTTTAAATGTAGTGCGGGACGGAATAGCCTAGTGGTCAGAACATTGTGCTGGCAATTTGACGACCCGAGTTCGATTCCCGTTAGAGGGGATTTTTCCCTGGAGTTAACATCAGTGCTGACTCCACTCTCCCCAAAAGTCTTTCGGATGAGACTGTAAACCGAGGCCCCGTGTGCGAACGCACGCAGAACATCTTGCCGCACACGTTAAATCCTGTTCCGCTTTTCGTAAGAGTAGGCCATTGTGTGCCGATTCGAACAGATGACAAGATTTACAAAACTGCATACACACGGGGACTTGATAAAAAATAAAGCACATGAGTGCTTATCCCACTATCCTTGATATAAAAGAATAAAATAAAATAAATAAATAAATAAATAAATAGTGCTGCACAAGTTATCCTATCACCCTTTGTGCAAGACGCTTCGTTCCATGATGCACGTGAAACCTAAACCATACTGTGTTCACCCACGCATACAATTCAGGAGATGAGCATTGAGCATGTTGCAGGCACCTCACCTCACCTCACTTCACTTCACTCTACATCAGACCAGGGCTAACGCCACTTCGTGTCTATGCAGGCACAATAATTCAAAATACCATCACCTTGCTGTGGCGTCGCCATTTCGGGCAGTTTTTACCTGAGGCTAAAGGTAAAAGTGATGGTTATTTTTGTGTAGTATTATAGTGTTGTTGTTGTTGTTGTTGTTGCTGTTTCTTTTGGGGGGTTGCTATTTATTTGTTTTGGTACTTTTTTGGAGAGGGATGGAGAGGGGTTGTGTGTTTCATTAAGACAAGTCAAAATGGTCTTTATTTAGTGTTTAAGATTTAAGTTCAAACAACTTTTTTTTCATCCTGCCTTCATCGTGTGTGTATATGTGTGTATCTTTTCTTTTTCTTTTTTTTTTTTTTTTTTGGGGGGGTAGGGGGGGATAGGTTGGAGTCATTCCTCCGCTAGAGCTCTGAGGTTCACCAATGGCGAGATTTTTGCAAATGCGACTGTTTTTACCCACCATTAAGGTTAGCAACATTCCGACTTCGGGATACGTGTCTAAACACACCTATGTGCTTTAATAAAATATTGTAATGCTAACACCACCTTTGCAAAAAAAAAAAAGGAAGAACAAAACTTAATTTGGTGAATTGCTATTTTTCGGATCAAAACCTCCCTCATTACCGAGTCATACATAGTGTCCACTGTTGTGCTAAGAAGTGGTCACCACAACTGACCATCCCCTGCTGCTGTGTCTGAAATACAATGTCGTCTGCTGGCATCTTCAAATAAAAGACCTTTTTTTTTCCGGTGACAAGTATCATATTGTAGAATCCAAAAGATATTGTTTGTATGTGGTTCTGGGATGTAGCACTTTTGGACAGCGTGTCAGTCTCATGATAATTTTTCTTCTTCCCCATTGAACGCTCAGACTGTTGTCTTTCATATGAGCAAAAATGTGTTGCACTGCTTTTAAGCGCCTGACAAATTAGTCCCAGCGTGTTTGACTTTAGCACTGGAGAGGGTTTTTTTTCTTTCTGTAAAAAAGGCGGGGAAATGGACTAGGAAGGCAGCAGTAAACGAATAAAATAGCGTTAAAACTGAAGAAATACGTTCATGTTGCATTATTGTAAAATAGCAAGTTTTTACGGCATTTTTTTTTTTTTTTTTTTGGGGGGGGGCAGCATACTCCTAGATAATCCTTGCTAGAATATTTAAACTTTGGTTGTTTTTTTCTTCACAGGGGAGCCTTGTGTCATCAAGACGGCTGAAAGAGAAACAGCTTACCAATACCACCACCACCCCCACCGTCACCACGACCGTCACCACCACCGCCACCGTCACCACCACTGCTACCTCCGCCGCAACTACCACCACCGTCACCACCACTACCACCACCGCCACCACCACCACACCACCACCACCACCACAATCACCACCAACACCACCACAATCACCACCACCACCACAATCACCACCACCACAATCACCACCACCACAATCACCACCACCACCACCACTACTACCACCACCACACCACCACCACAATCACCACCACCACCACCACCACAACTGCCTCTGGGGGCACAAGCTGTAATGCTATCCCATAAGAGAAAAACTTGTGTAATCAACGAAAAGACTTTGAAGAGAGAACAAGAAGAAACTCCACACAGGCCACACAGAACATTGCCCTTGCAAGACTGGCAGCCAGACTAGAGAAGATGTGCAACAGCCCTGCTCCACTACACAAGACACTCCGAAAGAAGCATCTGGCCTGGCCCCACCCCCACCCCCCCCCCCCCCCCCCCCCCCCCCCCCCCGTGGCCAAGAAGCTATACGGCGACTTGAGGACCATGCAGCTTACTGCTGCCTTCACTGCAGAGACTGAGCTGTCGTTCACTGAGGAGACTGCAAAGAAAAACGGGACTTCAAAACACTCAATCATGAATGTGGTAGGATGAAATTTATTGCATTTTGTAGACACTTGATACACTTGGCATCATATGTCTGTCTGTCTGTCTCTGTCGCTGTCTCTGTCTCTGTCTGTCTCTCTGTCTCTGTCTCTGTCTGTCTGTCTGTCTGTCTGTCTGTCTGTCTCTCTCTCTCTCTCTCTCTCTCTCTCTCTCTCTCTCTCTCTCTCTCTCTCTCTCTCTCTCTCTCTCTCTCTCTCTCTCTCTCGTTCGCCCTCTCCATTTACCCCCCCCCTCTCTCATCATTTATTTCACTAACCCCCTCCTCTATCTCTTTCTCTCGCTCTCGCTCTCTCGCTCGCTCGATCTCTCTCTCTCTCTCTCTCTCTCTCTCTCTCTCTCCGCTCTCGCTCTCGCTCTCGCTCTTTTTCTTTATTTCTTTCTCTCTTCCCCTACCCCCTTCTTTTACTTCCCCTCCCTCCCTCCCTCCCTCCCTCCTTCCTTTCTCTCTCTCCTTCTCTCTCTCTGTCCCTCTCTCTCTCCCTCTCCCTCTCCCTCTCTCTCTCTCCCTCCCTTCCTTCCTTCCTTCCTTCCTTCCTTCCTTCCTTCCTTCCTTCCTCCCTCTCTCTTTCTCCCCCTCCTTCCCTTCCTCCCTCCCTCTGATACAGACAAAAATGAATCCTATTTATAGCAGGGTTTTTTTTCGTTCCGCAAAAAGAGCTCTATGGTTTACCAATGGTGAGATATTTGCATATGTGACCGTGTTTACCCATCGCAATGGTAGCCACATTCCGACTTCGGGTTTACATGTATGTCTGTCTGTCTAGTCCTGATATGGCCTGTGTGGTCGGCGGGGCTCTAAGCAACATCATTGGTCTGTCTGTCTGTCTGTCTGTCTGTCTGTCTGTATGTATGTATGTATGTATGCGTGCATGTATGTATGTATGTATGTATGTATGTATGTATGTATGTATGTATGTATGTATGTCCGTCTGTCTGTCTGTCTGTCTGTCTGTCTGTCTGTCTGTCTGTCTGTCTGTATGTATGTATGTATGTATGTATGTATGTATGTATGTATGTATGTATGTATGTATGTATGTAAGTCCTTGCTTTCAGATATTTTGCAGTAACCTTTGGCCTCCTCGCATCACAACCTATGACCCACATGACTCACTGGTTAGGCCCGTGTTGGTCAATAAAAGGGTAGGGAATGGAGACACAGGAAATGCAACGAAGCTTCTGCTTCTGCTTCGTCCAACTCTCTCTCTCTCTCTCTCTCTCTCTCTCTCTCTCTCTCTCTCTCTCTCTCTCTCTCTCTCTCTCTCTCTCTCTCTCTCTCTCTCTCTCTCTCTCTCTCTCTCTCTCTCTCTCTGTGTCTGTGTCTGTGTCTCTCTCTGTGTCTCTCTCTGTGTCTGTCTGTCTCTGTCTGTCTGTCTGTCTGTCTGTCTGTCTCTCTCTCTCTCTCTCTCTCTCTCTCTCTCTCTCTCTCTCTCTCTCTCTCTCTCTCTCTCTCTCTCTCCCCCTGTGTCTCTCTGTGTCTCTGTCTGTCTGTCTGTCTATCTCTGTCTCTCTCTGTCTCTCTCTCTGTCTCTCTGTCTCTCTGTCTCTCTGTCTCTCTGTCTCTCTCTCTCTCTCTCTCTCTCTCTCTCTCTCTCTCTCTCTCTCTCTCTCTCTCTCTCTCTCGCTCAGACAAGTAGTTAGTGCTGTCTTGTCATAAGAGCGAAAAATGCCTTGGGCTGCTGTTAAGCGCCCGACAAGTCAGGTCCCGCGCAAATACTTCAATGCTCTGGCGTGAGTCTTAACAACCGTTTTTCTTCCCAAAGCGTAGTGCGCGCTGTGAGCAGTCTCCGTAGACTACTGCATGCAGTCTTCCATAGTGGACAAAGTCTACAGAGGTCAGTCAGTATGCACACAGCCACCGACCACACAACTGCCGCTTTGCATTTGCCGCAACCGATTTCACAGGCACGACCAGAAACACAACACAACCGGCTGAGACGTCCGGACATTGGTCGCCATACATAAGGTGATACCTGTCTCACCTGCACATTTTCCTCCCTTTCACCTTGTCTATCCGTGGTCTTGGGGCACTCACCCCTTAAGATTTTGCAACCAGCTTCCTCCTCCCCCGTCCACGCGCACGCGCAAATTTTTGCTTTTTTTCCGTTGCAAGTTAGACCGATCCAGTCCACTCGGTCGCGTTCGTTTGCTGGACTTTGGACTGACTGCCCGGTCAGCTGCCTGCCGTCAAAGGATCACTGGGCACCACACTTCTGATTGCCTCCTCAATCCTGGCTAAATTATAAAATTAGATTGATAAAGTAGAAAATAAAACATAGATTAGGGAATAAAATAGATAAAACAAAACCTAACTCGTTTTAATTAAAGACATAGAATAGAAAACAGTGCAAATAGAAAGAATAGAAATTAAAAGAAATAAACCACAGAAATAACTAAAAATGAAAAGTAGGGAACAAAAACTGGGGGCAAGAGATGATAGGAGCGCAATCTGGGTGACAGTGATCCTGGTGTCCGTAAACACCATCACATACATACACCACATACACCGCCTACAGTGATCTTGGTGTCCGTAAACACCATCACACACATACACCACATACAGTGATCTTGGTGTCCGTAAACACCATCACATACATACACCACATACAGTGATCTTGGTGTCCGTAAACACCATCACATACATAACACCGCCTACAGTGATCTTGGTGTCCGTAAACACCATCACATACATACACCACATACACCACAGACAGTGATCTTGGGGTAAACACCACCACCTACGCTGATCGTGGTGTCCGTGAACACCACCACCTGCACTGATCCTGCTGTCTGTAAACACCACCACCGACACAGTCTTTGAGAGAGTGGTCACGAGAGATTTGGACGTTGTCACCTCTCACATGTTCACAGCATTTCCTTAGGCTCCTTCCTTCCCATACTTTATTCCACGCGGGTCCTTATCTGGTGAGTGGTCTTAAGAGTCATGGGAGAGTCTACTTCTGTGGTGAGTCGTCATGCGGATCATCGGAGAGTCTTCTTCTGTGGTGAGTCGTCGTGCGGATCATCTAAGAGTCTTCTCCTGAGTCATCCTGTGGATCACCTGGGAGCCGTCTCCTCTACAAAGAGGCCATCGTCTGGAAAGCTGGCATCAGAATATGCTCAGAACGTGTAAGTATATGAGTATACAGCTGTAGTGGAAAACTTGCTTCACCAAATGCTTGTAAGTATATAAGAAGTGTACAGCTCTAGTGATGCGACTTTATTATTATTATACATGATTCAGGTATAGAGTGTTTATCTCTTAAGTCTTGAGTAAAATATCGTTCGATTCTACTTAAGCACGATGAGTCATTAACGGGTTTTTAATTGTATTTATTTATTTATTTATGTATTTATCTATTCATTAACCCCCTTCCCCACTTCCAAAACTCCTCCTCCTACCCCGGCCCCCATCCCCACATACACACACACGCTCGCACACTTTTTATTTTAATGTCGAATATCACATTTGGTGAAAAGACGTAAAATGAATCGAACTCACACACACACCACACACACCACACCACACCACACCACCACCCACACCACCCCACACCACACCACACCACACCACCCACCACACCACACCACACCACACCACACCACACCACACACACCACACCCACACACCCCACACACCCACCAACCATCACACACCCCACCACACCACACTCACACACTCACACACTCACTCACACACACACACACACACACACACACACACACACACACACACACACACACACACACACACACACACACACACACTCACACTCACAATCTTACTGATGATGATTTTCTGCCTTCAGGGGCTGTGAGTCAGGAATCGAGGGTCAGTAACCTGACCTGACAGTGTCAACATCAGTGTCAACATCGAGGACAACATTGGACAACACGGCAAATCATCAGTGTTAGCATCGAGGACAACACGGCAAATCATCAGTGTTAGCATCGAGGACAACACGGCAAATCATCAGTGTTAGCATCGAGGACAACACGGCAAATCATCAGTGTTAACATCGAGGACAACACGGCAAATCATCAGTGTTAACATCGAAGACAACACGGCAAATCATCGAGGACAACACGGCAAATCATCAGTGTTAACATCGAGGACAACACAGCAAATCATCAGTGTAAACATCGAGGACAACACGGCAAATCATCAGTGTTAACATCGAGGACAACACGGCAAATCATCAGTGACAACATCGAGGACAATATGGCAAATCATCATCGAGGAAAATAGCAAGGATAACATCGAAGACAACGTTGCAAATCACCAGTGACAACATCGAGAAGTTTGAGGACAACATCGAAGACAACATCGTTGTGTGTAAGACCCGAAACATTTTTTTTTTACACGGAGTATTTTTTCTTTTTTAATGAATCAGATTTCAAAGGTTGAGAAAAATATGCTAGTCAACATTCTTTGTAGGAATTGTGACAATTTGTGATGTCTTTTTGATTTTCTTTTAATTTGACTGGATTTTTTTTTGGGGGGAAGGGGGGGGGGGGGTAACTTGTGTACGCTTTAATGCCCCATCTATCCTTGTAGGACTCACAATTTGCGATGTTTTGAAAAAAAAATAGTTTGGGTTATTTAGGGGGAAGGGTGGGGTTTTTTTTGTTTGGGGGTTGTTGTTTTTTAAGAAAATACGTAAACATAGCTGATGGGTGCGAATACAATAATAGTTTGAAATAGTTGTGATAGTCGTAGTGGTAGAGAGATAGAGACAGAGAGAGAGCAAAGTCAAGTTTCAAAGTATTATGAACAAGGCTATGGGATGATCTACCATTGGTATACCATTACTAAAACGCACGTAGTATAAAGAAAATGTGCAAGTTAAGATTAAATGACACTTTGAAATATTTTCAAGTTAAAGATTTTTTCCCATACATTACAAAACACGAGTGTTGTATAAATTATATACATTTTTTATTTCGAGGACAATGAAATAAGCACTCGTGGGCTTTTATAAATCCAGTGTATGCGGTTTTATTTTTCAATTTTGTCATGTCCACACTGGTGAATAATGGCATACTCTTCCAAAAAGTGGAGCAGGTTTTTGTTGTGTGTGCAAGGTGCTTTTGTGGTGCGGTGAGTGTGTGTGCGTGTGTCAAAGTCAAACTTTTATTTCCAGGTGGTACATTAAGTAAGCAGTGTGTGTGTGTGTATTGTGTGTGTGTGTGTGTGTGTGTGTGTGTGTGGTGTGTGTGTGTGTGTGTGTGTGTGTGTGTGTGTGTGTGTGTTGAGTGTGTGTGTGTGTGTGTGTTGTGTGTGTGTGTGTGTTGTTTGTGTTTTGTGTGTGTGTGTGTGTGTGTGTAGGAGGAAGGAGTGTTAATGAAGAGGGGATATACCTTTTGGAAGGAGATGTATTATAAGGGAAAGGGATATTGGGAGGAGGGGGTAGAATACACATGTTGGGATCAGTGGGGATAGGAAAAAAGGGGGGAGGGGGGTAGCTGATCTTTTTTTCAGAGGTTTCAATTTCGGGCGTAGCCTTTTCCTTTTAATTTTCGCTGTGTTATTTTTGGGCGTAATTCTTTTTCTTTTTTTAAATGAAGAATTTTTTTCAAAAATGAAAGATCTTCTATGGCTCGGCTGAAAACTGGAAAACTTATTTTAAAAATCCGGACATCAAAATTATATTTTTAAAAAGCTTTCTATGTTGATAGGACTGATAATTAGAGCAATTTAAGAAAACTTCTTCTATTTCATTCCCTGTCTATGCTAAATTTTTAATCGGGTGATAAAATCAATCTATACCGTTGTGTCTAAAGCTACATACTATAGTGTCTACCTGTCCTTGTGTCCACATGCATGCATGCAGACAGACTAGCCAACAGACTGACAACCCTTACCCCAATATTAACCCTTAACACTAACCCTAACCCTTTACAACTAAGCTTTACAGTTTCTCTAACCCTGGCCCGTCATGTGGACACAAATGGCAGGTAGATTCCTTGGTATATGCTGACACTTTGACAAATCATTTTGTCTCGCATGATTGGGGGCGATTGTAATTTTTTTTTTCTTTTTTCGTCGTCGTAGCACTCTGACAGCAACTACTGTTGTCATCCAAGCAAAACTGCGTTGCGCTGCCGTTAAGCGCCTGACAAGGCATGCCTTGCGCATATGATTTCGGCATAGGAGAAAATTGCTATGGTTTGTCGCTTTTTTTTTGGAAAATAGCAGGGAAAATGGACCAAACAGGTAGAAAATGGACAAGAAGACAGGAAGAAAAGGAACAAGGCAGAGACATGAGAGAAATGAGGGAAATCCTAGCACAGAATTTTCACAAGGTGGGGATACTATTAACTACAGCCCCCCCACCCCCCACCCCCACCCCACCCCACCCCACCCCCAGAGGAAGGAGAGGAAGGATTAGGGGTTAGAACATAAAGGAAAGAGATGTTTGGAAGGGGGTGAGGTATGATGTTTAGGTCTATGGAAGTATGAGGACTGAATGTGTGAATGCCAATAAGGGATAGGTAGTCATCCATAGGGGATATGTAGACATCTATAGGGAATAGGGATTCATCTATAGGGGATGGGGAATCGTCGATGGGGGATAAGGAGTCATTGTAAGTTGTGGGAGGGGGCGGAGGGAAGTTGATGAACAATATTTTCTAAATATTTAAAAACAAATATGGGGTGCAGATTTAAAAAAAAACGCATAGTTATGTAACCGGGAATGGCAGAGTGATGGAATGAGAGGGGGAGTTGGGGGGGGGGGGGGGGGGGGAGGGAGGCATAATAGGACAGGGGTATTTAAAAGGAGGGGTAGAAAGTATGTTTAGGTCAGTAGGAATGAACAAAAGGAGACTCTGTGTGTGTGTGTGTGTGTGTGTGTGTGTGTGTGTGTGTGTGTGTGTGTGTGTGTGTGTGTGTGTGTGCCGGTTTTTTACTTTATTTTTTTTAATTGGAAAAGCAGTTGGGGATATGATTACTACTTGATAGTTTTTGATGAATGTTTGGTGTATGGTCGACCACTGGTGTCTTAGGTTGGGTTTTTTTTTCTTTTAACCTTTTTTAAGTTGATTTCAGAAACAATGTTAGAGAAAAATAACTGCCTGGTCCTATGACTATCACAGGAATGGCAAAGTTGTTTGTTTTTGTTGTTGTTTTTTTTGCAATATTTTAGGTAGGAGGCAAAAAAAGTATTTGCAGACTACTGTATAATCTACACTATAATTATACATTCTGTAAAGAAAATGAAGAAATGTGATTGCATGTTTGTACATTTGTAAAGGGAGGTTTTTAAAATTGAAAAGAATACTGTCGGTGTGGTAATGCGTAAGCACATGTGCCTACTAGTGTTTACATAAATGTTTGATGTCTGATTCTTTTGTGGTTGCTTTTTTTAGTTGAGGAAGAGGAGGACAGAGGCGGAGGAGGGCTATAGAAATGTTAAGGAGGAATGATAATCCATGTTCACATGTGAGAAATTTTCTTTGAGAGAGAGAGAGAGGGAGAGAGAGAGAGGGAGAGAGAGAGGGGGGAGAGAGAGAGAGGGAGAGAGAGAGAGAGGGAGAGAGAGAGAGGGAGAGAGAGAGAGGGAGGGAGGGTGGTGGAAAGATGTTTTTTAATTTCACACAGTAATCTCTTTAGTTTTTTATGACCTTGAATGCAAGAATTACAACAAAACATTTTTCGTTGTCTTTTTTTTTATATAATGAAAGTGAATGCGAAAATACAATAATATACTTTTCGTTGTATTTTTATCATGAAGTTGAAATCAAGAAATACAGTACTATATTTTTCGTTGTACTGTAAATAATGAAATTGAATTCAAGAAATACAATAGTATATATTTTTTTTGTTTTTTAAATGAAATTGAATAGTATATATCTCGTGGTTTTTTTTAAGTGAAATTGAATGCGAGAAATACAAAGTATATTTTTCGTTGTCTTTTATGATGAAATTGAAAGCAAAAAATACAAAAAACTTCGGGTTTTTTAAATAATGAAATTAAATGCAAGAAATAAAATAGCATTTTTTAAATAATGAAATTGAATGCAAGAATTACAATAGTATAGTTTTCAGTTATTTTTAGAATGAAATTGAATGCAAGAAATACAATACTATATCTTTCGATTTTATAATGAAATTGAATGTAACAAATCATATAATATTTTTTTGGAGGAGTGGATGAAATTGAATGCTCGAAATCATAATAGTATAATATTTTCTTTTTTCTAATGAAATTGAATGGAAGAAAGACAATTGTACATTTCTTGATTTTTTTATGATATTGAATGCAAGAATTATAATAGTATATTTTTTTACTTTTCAAAAATATTTTAATTAGAATGAATGCAAGAAATGCAATAGTATATTTCTTATCTGTAAAATAAATTTGAATGCAACAAATACAATAGTCTATATTTTCTTCTTACTTTTTCTTAATAATACAATAGTATATTTTTCCTTGTTTTTTTAATGATGAAATTCAGTGCAAGAAGTAGGCTAGTAAAATTTTCGGGTTTTTTAAAATTGAAATTAAATACAAGAAATATAATGGTATTTTTTTGTTGTCATTTTTTATAAAGAAGTAAAATGCAAGAAATCCTAAAGCATATTTTCCGTTTTCTTACGATGAAATTGAAGCACGAAATAACATATTTTTTCTGGGGGGGAGGGGTTTGTAATTACATTGAATGAAATAAATACAGTAGTATATTTTTCATCTTTTTTCCTGATGAAATGGAATGCAAGAGAATTTTTTTAATTAGATTGAATGAAGGAAATATAGTAGTATCTTTTATCTTTTTTTCATTATGAATTTGAATGCAAGAGATGTATTTGTATATTTTTCAAGATTCATTTTATAATTGGATTCAATGCAAGAAATACAGTAGTATATTTTCGTGATTTTTAAAGTATGAAATTGATAGTAAGAGATAAAATAGTATATATTTTTTAAGTTTTTTCACTAATAGAACTGAATGTATGAAATACAAAAGTTTCGTTTTTAATAATGAAATTGAGTGCCCAAAATACAACAGTATATTCTGTTTTTTGTCGAAATTGAATGCCAGAAATCCAATAGTATATTTCCTTTTTAATGAAATTGAATGCAAGTAATACAATAGTGTAGTTTTTGTGGATGATTGTTTGATGAAGTCGAATGCAAGAAATAAAAGTGTTTTTTTTCTTTTTTATCCCATTGAATGCAAGAAACAAAAAATATCATTTTTTTTTAATTTTCAATGAAACTGCAAGAAATAAGCCAGTACATTTTTTCTTTCTTTATGAAATTGATCGCAAAAAATACACCAGTATATTTTTCAGTGCTTTCATCAAATTGAATGCAAGAAATACAATTTATTTCCTTGGGGTTTTTTTTGTCTTGGTAGGATTTTGATTAATGAAATGTTAGTTGGAAAAAAATCTTGTCCTGCTGATAGCCTTTGATATTGGCATGGGTGTTACTAGTTTATAAAGTGGGGTGTTAAGTAAATGTGGGAGAAAGTGGTTTTTTTTTTGTTTTTTTTTTAAGTGGCATCTGATGTAATATAAAATGGGACCAGGTTCTATGCTTGCCTTTGAATTGAAATGGCGTTAGTGTGTATTGGTAGCAGATCTGTGTATCGATTTTGTACTCGTAGATTAGTAAGATTTTACACCAATACAGCTTACGAAATATGCTAGTATCTGAAAGATTACATGCTATAGTGTAGTTTTCCAGTAAGTGTGCTTGTGGGGTGGGGGTGAGAGGTCTTGTTGGTTTTCGCATTTCTTTTAAATTGTCAAATCAAATACCATTACAAAAATGAAATCCAGCAACGTACTGGCCTTTGATAAAGCCAAAAATCAGAACCAGAAACTATTTATTGCCAAATTTATTTTCAAGTTAAGGCAAATTCTGTGTGTGTGGTTTTCAAAAAAATATCAATAGAATTGCTGGATTTGCAGCTGTAATCAAATTTGGACTTTTAAAACATTTGCGAAATGTTTTTTTTCATGAAGGAAGAGAAAGTATGAAAATTTCACATTAAAATTACAATTTTTTATTTTAAAATATTTAAGCATATTTTGTTCAACAAACTTATGTTTCTTGTTTCAACAAAAAAGAAAAGAATAAGATATTGATTTTACTCCTATGAAATGAATTGAAAGACCCATTTGTGTGTTTTTTTTGGGGGGTGCACTGTAGGCATAGATCTCTGGAATGGTATATTACTGGTATTTGTCTACCAGGTCACTAGATATATTTTGAAACCAGCCAATAAGTGTGTTTATGAATGTGTGTGTGTGTGTGTGTGTGTGTGTGTGTGTGTGTGTGTGTGTGTGTGTGTGTGTGTGTGTGTGTGTGTGTGTGTGTGTGTGCGTGTGTGTGTGCAGCTTTTTGTGTATTTTCTAATTGGAAAAGCAGTTAGACATATGATGATTCCTACTTGTAAGTTTTGGATGAATGTTTGATGTATGGTCGACCACTGGTGTCTTAGGTTGGGTTTTTCCCTTTTTCTCTTTTTTTGTATTTTTTACCTGTTTACATTGATTCAGAAACAGTGTCAGGGGAAAATAACATTGTCCTATTACTATCACAAGAATGGCAAATGGTGTTTTTTGTAATATTTTATGCAGGAAGCAAAAATTGATGTTGCATATACACTCTGTGAAGAAAAATGAATATGATTGCATGTTTGTAGGTTTGTAAAGGGAGGATTTTAGAATTGGAAAGAATACTGTTGATGTGGTAGTGCGTAAGAGATGGACACCAGCCAGTGTATATGCACATGTGCCCACTAGTGTTTACATAAATGTTTGATGGAAGGGTGATGTCTTTCAGTTTTTTTAGTTGAAGAGGGAGGAGGGCTATAGCATTGTTTAGGGGGAATAATCCCTATTCACATCTGAATTTTTGAATTTTTATTTTTGGAGAGACAGAGACAGAGAGATGGAAATATGGTGCGGTTTTCATTTTTACAGAAGTAATAACTCTTTTGTTTTTTAATGACCTTGAATGCAAGAAATACAATATTATACTTTTCTTGGTTGTAATGATAAATTTGGATACAATTAATGGATAGTATATTTTTCGTTGTTTTTTTTAAATAAAACTGAATGTAAGAACTAGAATAGTATTCTTTGCTTTTTAACAAGGAAATTGAATGCAAGAAACACAATTGTATGTTTTTCTTTTTTTTTTTACAATGAATATGAATGTAAGAAATCATTAAAAAATTTATGGTGAAATTGAATGTCAGAAATCAAATAGTACATTTTTCGTTTTTTATAATGAAACAGAATGCATAAAATAACACTATATTTTTCTGGAGGGTTTTGTTATGAAGCTGAATACAAGAAATGCAATAGTATATTTTTGTCGTTTTTAATGATGAAATTCAATGGAAGAAATACAATAGTGTATTTTTCGAGGTTTCTTTCAGATTTAATAGAAGAAATACACTAGTCTATGTTTGTCATTTTTCAATAATGCAATTGAATGCGAGAAGTACGATAGTTTAATAGTATATTTGTCGTTGTTTTTTTAATAATGAAATTGAAAGCGAGAAATCCAATAGTATATTTTCGTTTTTTATGATTATTTGAATCCACAGAATAACAATGGTATATCTTTCTTTTTTGTAATGAAATTGAATGCAAAAATTACAAAAGTTTATTTTTGTAGTTTTTTATGATGAAATAGAATTCAAGAAGTACAATAGTATATACTTTTTTATCTGATTGAATGCAAGAAACAAAACTATTATATTTTTCTTAATTTTGTTTAATGAGACTGAAGGCAAGAAATACACCAGTTTATATTTTTTGTTTTTTTATGAGATTGAATGCAAACTATACAATCTATTTCCTTGTTTGTCTTGGCAGGATTTCAGATTCATGTTAGTTGACAAAAAATCTAGTCCTTGGATAGCCTTTGACATTAGTATGTGTGTTATTAGTTTATATAGTGGTGTGTGAAGTATATGTGGGAGAAAGTGTCTTTCATTATTATTTTTAGATGGCATCTGATGTAATATTAAAGGGACCAGGCTCAATGTTTTCCTCTGCACTGAAATGACTAGTGTGTATTGGTGGCAGATCTGTGTATTGATTTTCCGCTAGCAGATTGATAACAGATTTTACACCAATGCAGCTTATGAAAAATGAATGTATCTGAAAGATTTCATGCTATAGTCAAGTAGTCCATTGAGTGTGCTTGTAGGGGGGGGGGGGAGTGGGGGGGGGGGCTTGTTGGTCTTTGCATTTCTTTTAGTGTGTAGGTGTGTGTGTGTGTGTGTGTGTGTGTGTGTGTGTGTGTGTGTGTGTGTGTGTGTGTGTGTGTGTGTGTGTGGTTTTAAAAAGAAAATCTATAAAATTGCTGGACCTGCAGCTGTTAACAAAATTTCGACTTTTAAAACATTAGCAACGTGGTTTATTTGGATAGTGGAAGAGAAAGTATAAAACTGTCCCATTAAATTGCAATGTTTTGATTTAAAAATATTTCTGTGTATATTTTGTTTAACATCCTTTTATTTTCTCGTTTTACCAATTTTGGTAGAAGAAAAGCATTTTTCACTTAAGAAGAATAAGATATTGCTTTTACTCCCATGAAATGTATTGAAAGTTCCGTGTGTGTGTGTGTGTGTGTGTGTGTGTGTGTGTGTGTGTGTGTGTGTGTGTGTGTGTGTGTGTGTGTGCACGCGCGCGCGCGCGCGTGCGTGCGTGTGTGTGCACAGCAGGCATTTCTATGGAATAGTATATTACTGGTATTTGTCTACCAGTTCATTATACATGCATTGTGAAACCAGCCAATAAGTGTGTGTGTGTGTGTGGTGTGTGTGTGGTGTGTGTTTGTGCAGGAGCTTTTTTGTATTTTTCTAATTGGAAAAGCAGTTAGGCATGTGATGATTGCTAGTTTGGGGTGAATTTTTGGTGTATGGTCGACCACTGGTGTCTTGGGTTGGGGTTTCCCTTTCTTCTCTTTTTTATTTTTTAATCTGTTTACATTGATTCAGAAACAGTGTCAGGGAAAATGATCATACATGTTCAGATCTGAGAAATTTTCTTCTTGGAGAAAGAGAAGGGGGGGGGGGAGGATGGAAACATGGCATGATTTTCATTTTTACACAAGTTTTTTTTCATGATGTTGAATGCAAGAAATACAATAGTATATTTTTCGTTTGCTGTTTTTTAGTCATAAAATTGAATGCAAGAAATACAATAGCATATTTTTCGTTTTGTGTTTTTTAGTCATGAAATTGAATGAAAGAAATACAACGGTATATTTTTCGTGTTTTTTTTAAATAATGAAACAGTGCAAGAAATACAATAGCATATTTTTCGTTAGTTTTTTTTGGATAAAATTGAATACAATAAATACAATAGTATATTTTTCAGTATCTTTTGTAATGAAATTGAATGTAAGAAATAGAATAGTATTTTTTCGTTGTTTTTTGTAATGAAATCAAATGCAAGAAACAATAGATGTAGTATGCTTGTCTTTTTTTTTTACAATGAAATTAAATGCAAGAAATGTAATAGTATTGTTTTCGGTTTTATGATGAAATTGAATGCAAGAAATACTATAGTATATTTTTCGATTGCTCTTTTTTTTAGTGATGATATTGAATGCAAGAAATACAATAATATATTTTTCGGTGGTTTTTTTTTAATGATGAAACTGAATGCAAGAAATACAATAATATATTTTTCGGTGGTTTTTTTTTAATGATGAAACTGAATGCAAGAAATACAATAATATATTTTTCGTTAGTTTTTATGATAAGATTGAATGCAATAAATACAATAGTATATTTTTCATTATTTTTTAATGAAATTGAATGTAAGAAATAGAATGGTATTTTTTCGTTGTTTTTTATAATGAAATCAAATGCAAGAAACAATAGATGTAGTATGTTTGTCTTTTTTTTTACAATGAAATTAAATGCAAGAAATATAATTGTATTGTTTTCGGTTTTATGATGAAATTGAATGCAAGAAATCAAATAGTATATTTTTCTTTTTTATAGTAAAATTGAATGCATAAAATCAAAACAGTATATTTTTCGGGGGGGGGGGGGGGGGGGGGGGGGGTTATGAAATTGACTACAAAAAATACAATAGTATATTTTTTGTCGTTTTTAATGATGAAAGTCTTTGTAAGAAATACAATAGTGGGGGTTTTTTTTTAGGTTTCTTTCAGATTTGATAGAAGAAATACAATAGTATATGTTTTTGTCATTTTTGAATAATGAAATTGAATGCCAGAAATACAATAGTATATGTTTTTGTTTTTTCCGTGTGTTTTTTACATTGAAATTGAATGCAAGAAATACAATAGTAGATTTTTAAAAATGATATTGAAAGCCAGAAATCGAATAGTATTTTTCGGGGTGGGGGGGGGGGTAAAATTGAATCTGCAAAATAATAGTTTTTTCTGTTTTTTGTGATAAAATTGAATGCAAAAAATACGGTAGTATATTTTTGTCGTTTTTATGATGAAATTAAAAGCAAGAAATGAAATAAGTTTTTTTTTTTTTATCTGATTGAATGCAAGAAACAAAATATTGTCTTTAACTTTTAATGAGATTGAATGCAAGAAATACACCAGTGTATTTTTTTTTGGTGTTTTTATGAGATTGAAGACAAGAAATACAATCTACTTACTTTATTTTTTAAGTCTTGGCAGGAATTTAGTTTAAGGAAATGTCAGTTGAAAAAAAAAATCTAGTCCTGCCATAATCTTTTATATTGATAGGGGTGTTATTAGTTTGTATAGTGGTATGTTAAGTGTATGTGGGAGAAAGTACCTTTCTTTAATTTTTTTTAAATGGCATCTGATATAATATAAAAGTGGCGAGGCTTTATGTTTGCCTTTGAATTGAAATAATGTTAGTTTGCATTGGTGGCAGATCTGTGTATTGATTTTCTGCTGGCAGATCGATAACAGATTTTACACCAATACAGTTTATGAAAATTGAATGTATCTGAAAGATTTCATGCTGTAGTCTAGTAGTCTGTTAAGTGTGCCTGTGTAGGGGGGGAGGGGGGGGTACTTGCTTTTTTTTTTAAATGGTCAAATCAAGCTTGCATGTTTTTGTTTCTTGAATTGTCAAATCAAATACCACTGCAAAAATGAAATCCAGTCATGAAAAGGCGTGAATAAAAATCGCGAGCTATTTGTTGCCAAATTTATTTTCAAGTAATAGCAAATCAAGTTCTGTGTGTGTGTGTTTTGAAAAAATTTATGTAAAATTGCTGGATTTGCAGCTGTTGTAAAAATTTTGACTTAAAGAATCATGTTTCTTTTATTAAATGATAGAGGAAGAGGAAGTATTAAAATATCTATTTAGACTTGGATTTTTTAATTTTAAAAAATATTCTGCGTACATTTTGTTTTTATTTGTTTTCTAGTTCTGGTAAAAGAAAACAGTTTTGTGCCTATAAAGAATAACATTGATCTTACTGACATGAAATGGTGAATTGGAAAACATTTGTCAGTTGCGTTTACGTTTTTGGGTTGCTTTTTTTTCGGGGGGGGGGGGGGGGGGGGGGGGGAGTTGGGGGGTTAGGGTTTTTTCTTTTGAGTTGCAAGTATTATCAACGATTTACTGCTCTATTTGTACACTTGATTGCAAGACAAAAACTGGAGTTAGGGATGGGTAGCCGGCTCACAGCTGTAGTACATTGATTGTAATAAATTCAGAATGACTAGAAAGTATTGAGAAAACTTGATGAAAAGCCCTACGTACTACATGTGAGAAAAAAGACCACAAATAAAAACAAAAATGTCAGCAAGGTTTTTGTTCAAAATTTTGTTCATGAGTGACTGGGTGACTGCAAGTGTAGAGTGTGTGCACAAGATCTCGGATGCATGTGTACCTGCCTGTCTGTCTGTCTGTGTCTGTCTGTGTCTGTCTGTCTGTCTGTCTGTCTGTCTGTCTGTCTGTCTGTCTGTCTGTCTGTCTCTCTCTCTCTCTCTCTCTCTCTCTCTCTCTCTCTCTCTCTCTCTCTCTCTCTCTCTCTCTCTCTCTCTCTCTCTCTCTCTCTTTCCCCTCCCTCCCTCCCTCCCCCACATTTCTGCTTATGTGTTATAATGTCATCGTTGTTGAAAGACATTTTTCATCGATTGGTCAGCTAGAAGCGCTTTAAGGATGAACTTTCTGTTAATGCCTGGCGTTTTTCTTTTATCCTCGGTATTTTTTTTGTTCTGGCGTATCCTGATCTAGCATTGAGTGATGCTTCAATACTGAAAAGTTCTGTTGCATTTTATTTTTCTTTTATTATTATTTTTTGGGGGGTTCCCTGGCTAGAGCTCTGGGGTTTACCAATGGTGAGAATTTAATGTGTGCGATCTCCTACGCGCATACGCACATGCACCCCAAACACACGCGCACGCACGCATGCATGCAAACACGCACGTAGGCAAGCAATCACACACACACACGCTCGCGCGCGCAAGCATGTACACACACACACGCACGCGCACACACACACACATATGCAAGCATGCACACACACAACACAGACACACACACATATACACAGAAACACACACGCACGCAAGCACCTACGCAAGCACCGACGCACGCAAACGTACACACACGCACACAAACACACATACACATACATACGCTTACACACACACACACACACACACACACACACACACACACACACACACACACACACACACACACACCGCACATACGCATCCACACACACACACACACACACACACACACACACACACACACACATACACACATACACACATACACACATACACATACGCACACACGCGCGCGCGCGAGCGCATAGACAAAGACAAAAAACACATAACAACAAATAGATACAGACAAACTAAAAGATATACAGATGAATAAAACACTCAGAAACTATAAACAAAAACAATCTTGGATCTAAAGTATTAATAAAGCGGTTCGCAAAACAGATGAAACCAATACAAAAATGTCTGTCTGTATCAAAATTACACACTTCTCGTTCTGAGGAAATCTCAACTTGTTTTTTCAGAAAACTGATCAGGCAGAAATGAATAGCTATTTTCAGCAGATATTAATGGGGAAATGAGAGGGCGTTTTCTCAAAGAAAAATACTGTTATATTATATCAATTCTAACTGACCTCTCTGAACTATATTTTCTCTAAAATATAGCGATAAATAGCGGGCGAGAATTTAGCTATTTAGCTATTCTTTTATTTACTTATTTAGCTATTGTTTTATATCGAGGATAATGGAATAAGCACTTGTGTGTTTTTTTTTACATCCAGTTCCCGTGTGTATGCGATTTTGTAAATTTGGTCATCCATTCTCACCGGCACACGATGGCTTACTCTTTCGAAAAGCGGAACAGGTTTTAACGTGTGTACAAGATGTTCTGCGTGCGTTTGCACACCGGGTCTCGGTTTGTAGTCTCATTCGAAGGACTTGTGGGGGGAGTGGAGTCAGCACTGATGTTAACTTCGGGGGAAAATATCCTCTTGAATGGGATTCGAACTGGGTCGTCAGATTGCGAACGCAGTGTTGTAACTACTACGCTATCCCGTCCCCCTAAGCATGAGGGGGGGAAGGGCGGAATAGCCTAGTGGTTAGACGGTTGATATCGTGATGTGATACCCCACGTTCGGGCAGCCACCAAGTCCCCCGTTCGAAGAGATTATTATTTTCATGGACTTAACTCCAGTACCGACTCCATTCTCCCGAAAGTCCGGATTGTGCTTTACGAGCGGCTCGAATTTTTCTTTAGATATCTGGTGTTTCTGCAAGTACTATACGATGCAATGCAATACAATGCCATATTATACGATGCAAAACAAAACGATACGATTCAATATACTTCACTTGAATACATTATACTACACTACATTGCACTACACTGCACTACACTACACTACACTGCACAACGCTGCACTACACTACACTACACTACACTACACTACACTACACTACACTACACTACACTACACTACACTACACTACACTACACTATACTGCACTACACTGCACTGCACTACACTACATTGCACTGCAGTTTCCGTGGGTGTCTGTTGTCGAGTCCTGCGGCATATAGGCAGCCACACTCCGACTTCAAAGGAGCATAATATGTTTATTCGGACATCTCCATGTGCTGACAAATTTTGAACCTGCGACCTGTCAGATCAGAGCCCTTAAGGTAAGAACCGTGTCGCTCTATCCACTCCGCTATTTGTAGTGTAGTGTAGTGTAGCGTAGCGTAGTGTGGTGTGGTGTGGTGTGGTGTGGTGTAGCGTAGCGTAGCGTAGCGTAGCGTAGCGTAGTGTAGCGTAGTGTAGTGTACTGTAGTGTACTGTAGTGTAGTGTAGTGTACTGTAGTGTACTGTAGTGTACTGTAGTTTAGTGTAGTGTAGTGTAGTGTAATGTACTGTAGTGTAGTGTAGTGTACTGTAGTGTAGTGTAGTGTAGTGTAGTGTAGTGTACTGTACTGTAGTGTAGTGTAGTGTAGTGTACTGTAGTGTAGTGTACTGTAGTGTAGTGTACTGTAGTGTACTGTAGTGTACTGTAGTGTAGTGTAGTGTACTGTAGTGTAGTGTACTGTAGTGTACTGTAGTGTACTGTAGTGTAGTGTAGTGTAGTGTAGTGTACTGTAGTGTACTGTAGTGTACTGTAGTGTACTGTAGTATAGTGTAGTGTACTGTAGTGTAGTGCAGTGTAGTGTAGTGTACTGTAGTGTACTGTAGTGTACTGTAGTGTAGTGTAAATAGTGTAAATAGTGTAGTGTAGTGTAGTGTAGTGTAGTGTAGTGTAGTGTAGTGTAGTGTAGTGTAAATAGTGTAGTGTAGTGTAGTGTAGTGTAGTGTAGTGTAGTGTAGTGTAGTGTAGTGTAAATAGTGTAGTGTAGTGTAGTGTAGTGTAAATAGTGTAGTGTAGTGTAGTGTAGTGTAGTGTAGTGTAGTGTAGTGTAGTGTAGTGTAAATAGTGTAGTGTAGTGTAGAGTAGTGTAGAGTAGTGTAGAGTGGTGTGGTGTGGTGTGGTGTGGTGTGGTGTGGGTGGTTGGTGTGGTGTGGTGTGGTGTGGTGTAGTGTGGTGTAGTGTAGTGTAGTGTAGTGTCGTGTCGTGTCGCGTAGTGTAGCGTAGCGTAGCGTAGCGTAGTGTAGCGTAGTGTAGCGTAGTGTAGCGTAGCATAGTGTACTGCAATATAGTACGATTCAATGCAATAGTGTAGTGTTGCGTATTGCATCGCAGCTTAATCTAGTGTAGTTTAATGTGTATCACTTTCAGCCATGAAACATTTCTCTGCAGGAAACTCAAACTACCTTCCACAAGAAATGCACGTCGTCAGAAGAGGACCACCTCCCAGTTTCGTTTTGAAGTTTCTTATTTTGTGCATGTCAGAGAAGAAAAAACAACCCCCACCCCCCACCCCCTATGCCTACACCAATAACAAACAACACCAGGCATATCAAAAGCAACAAGAGACCAAGTGTTCAAACCCTTGGAGCGGGGAACACCTTCAAATTATACTGAATGCAATCGTGAAAGATGATGTTTCAAAAAACCGAAACACCTGTCGAAAACTTCGCAAGTATTACTTGCCTACGCTTTCTCAAAGACTGTGATCTGAAAAAGACATCACTTTTTGTTCTAAAGAAACATGGATGCACAAGCTAGGGATGCCAGTATTTCTGTTTTGGGTTTTGGGTTGGAGCGTTTTTCGGGTCTGGCTGGGTTTTTCATTTTCTTTTGTCCAACATGGACTTGAATTACACATCTACAAACAAGGATCAAGACATAGCTACAGAGAGGCACGGTGTTCTGCATGTCAGTCAGAGATCAGTCATCATCTTATTCTGAGATCTCTTCAGAAATGTTGAGGCTGCACCCAAAGAACTTGGAAGGCTGCTGGTCTTTTTATGAAGAGTTGTTGAGTCTCTGTCCGTTTTTCAATGTTCCGATGTTTCTAACGTGTTTCAACATAGGGGGATAGTAGCCTAGTGCTTTGAACATTATTGATGGTGATTGAAATCTCGGGTTGAGTCTTTAGTGTGAGAGAGGACATTTTTTTCTTCGAGTTATTATTGGTACGGGTTTTTAACGTGTGTGCAAGATGTTCTGCATGCGTTCGCACACGGGGCCTCGGTTTATAGTCTCATCTGAATGACTTTGACATTCAGTTCGATTTTTTTTCGTCAAACTGAGAAGAAACGGTGAGGCTGGGAATCGAACCCAAAATCTCACGGTTTAAGTTACTTAGGAGCGGATGACAGCAAAATATGAACCCAGCATACACACAGGTGTCGTGTTTAGACACCATCCCTGAGGAGAAATCGCGGAGTCGGAGTCCCCAGGGTGGTTCGGAGCTGTATGTAACAACGTTCTGGCGGCTCCTGCGACGGCACTGGAACCATTCGTATCGGCAGTTACCTTTCAAATGGACCATTCCAGCGACGTGGAGGGGGGGAGGGGGTCTGCTACATGGGTAACAGCTTACCATCCATACTTACTTATCCAAGCTTTGCGCTCTAGAGCCTAGAGTGCAGCTCCATAGTCTTCCGATACTGACGGATGCCCACCTTTGTTGGTAGTCTCCCTATTCGCCCCGAAAGTCCTTGGGATGAGACTATGAAGTGAGGTCTGGTGTGCGAACACACACATAACATCTTTTACACACGTCAATACACATTCTGCCTTTGGAAAGTGTATGCCATAACATGAATGGAGGAACTGTTGGCAAAAGTTTAAGAACATATGCACACTGTTGTCTTTAAGAGTGCACGCTCATATGTCTGGGGGGGGGGGGTGGGGGTGGACGCACACGCGTTTATATTTTCACATAGAGAGAGAAACAGACAGACAAACAGACAGACAGAGAGACAGACAGAGACAGACAGACAGATAGACAGGAAGAC